>JASDQU010207053.1:4284-16836 GCA_032191745.1 Picea mariana
TTTAAGTAATTGTAAAAGAGCAGAAGAACTAAATTATCATATTAAAGACAAACTCTTGTATCATTTGGGCAACTTATGTATTCCAAAAAGTGAAAGAGTCCATGTCATCAAAGAAGCACATACTTCTCTTATAGTAGGCAATTTTGGGGTAGATAAAATAGTTGCTCAGTTAGAAAGATTTTTTTATTGGCCTTGAATGCATGAAAATGTGTCTAAATATGTAAAAGGATGTACTATGTGTGCAATAATAAAACCAAGTAATAGAAAGATAGGATTGTACACTCCACTTCCTATTCCTTCTAGACTATGGGAAAGTGTATCTATGAATTTTGTGGGGGGATTGCCTATGTCTAGAAAAGGTCATGATTACCTGTATGTAGTTGTGGATAGGTTCAAAAAAATGTGTGTCTTGATTCATTGTAAAAAATAGGTCACAACCGAACAAACAACTCAAATGTTCTTTGAAAATGTATGGGTTCATTTTGGTTTACCTACTTCTATTGTATCTGATCAAGACTCGAGATTCTTGGGAAAATTTTGGTCAAGTATATGGGAACTTATGGACACCACGTTAAAGAAGAGCACATCATTTCATCTGCAGATGGACGGGCAGACAGAGGTGGTGAACATGACAGTAGTGCATCTACTTCGGGCATACTGCAACAAACATCCTAAGCTTTGGGATGAACATCTGTGTTATGTACAACATGCGTATAATCGAGCCAAACATTCTTCTACTCAGAGATATCCATTTGAAACTTATTTAGGGTACTTGCAAAAGTCTCTTTTGAATTTTGTCTTTGGAAAAGACATTGCAGCAAGAGGACATAGTGATGTGGACAGGGATGCAAAGTTCATTGAACGTATCTAGTTGATCCATCAGGCAGTACAGGAGCAGTTAGAGAAAAGCCAGGCCAAGTACAAGGCAAGGCATGATATGCATTGAGTTGATCATCAGTTCAAAGCAGGAGATCAAATCTGGTTATACATCAACAAGGAAAGGATACAAGGTGAAGGTAAAAAGCTTAAACCAATTCGTTATGGTCCTTTCATAATTTTAGACAAGATTGGTACTAATGCTTTCCAGTTAGAATTACCTCCATATATGTAAATATATTCAGTTGTAAATGTGAAAAAATTGATATTGTATGAGCCTCCTATGATCGAGGATCAAGGAGAGAATGTTCATATTCCTACCATCAAAGATTTTTCTCTTGAATATATGAACGAGTTGCAGGAAGACACCATATTGGACAAAAGAGTCTGAACTTCTCGCAGGGGTGATGTGGAGTATCTTCGAGTGGGATTGAAGGGCACAAATCCAAGTCATGCCAAGTGGATGGAGATTGGAAAGGTGAGTACACATTATCCTCACTTAGTTACCAAATGATACCAGAATTTTGGTGGTCCAAAAGCTTCCAAGTGGGGAGGAATGATCCAGGAGGCTCCCCAGGCTCAAAAAATGCTCAAAAATCAAACTTCTCAGAATTGGATGAAACCAATTCCATTATGACCATCTAGTTGCAATGATTCTGGCCATATATTCATTTCCTCAAAATAAACTTTGAATGTGAAAAATATCACATGAAAATCAGGTTCTTCTATGACAAAAGTCAATGGTCAACTGGCAAATGAATAAGTGCCACATGGCCCAGACATGGGTAGACACGTGGTACTTTACTACTGGTTGGAATGTAAAATGTATTTGGGGGTCCATGGGATTCGAACCTTTGACCCATGGCTAGCTGTAAGTCTTTGGAAAAGTTCAATTACCAACCTACTAAAAGTGAAATTTATGAAAAAAAACCCACTTTCCTATAGTTTTGGGGTCAAATATCCAAAGGAGGGCGGAAGGGGGCTAGGGATAATCCCTAAGACATGGTTTCATTACTGGAGCACTTCCAAGGGCTAATTTTGGGTGCGCCCAAGGGAAGATTAGCCCAGATCCCATGGAAGGCACCCCAAAACCCGGAGCTAACAGTTAAGGGGGTTGGTGCATAGCACTTGGAGTGTTGGAACTTGGCCATGTGGCCCTAGCGTGCACCCTGTCGTGGGGGCTACTCTACATTTTTGGTTTAAAAGTGGTTTTTAAACATTACAGAGGTGATTTTTGGCTGATATTATGCCCAAAAAATGGATTTTTTGAGGAGTTTAGGCCATTTGAAAGGGGATTTGATCCCAGAAAGAGGCCAGTGCTTGAGGGAAGTTGGAATTCCTCATCTGAGCCTTGAAAACTATAAGAACCAGGATTTTTGAAGCTTGTAGGAGAAATTTTTGATGCAGGGAATTGGAGGAGCAATTTATGTATTTTGGCTTTTTCTCATGTTTTGAGAGGCCTTTTTGTCATGTTTGTGAGAGAGGTTTGAGGAAGCATACATGCGTCTAATAAAGGAGGTCTTGCACAACAGATCTGAAGTATGCTATGTAACAACAAGGAGCCATTGTAAAGAACTTGAGCATTTGAAGATTAATAAAGAGGTCCTTCACTTGGAAGCGGGCCCGGAGACGTAGCCACTCATTAGTGAACTCCGTTATCAAGCTCTTATTGTCTTTATCTCTTTTGTTGTTGTTCATATCTCTATTTTTACAGCATGATTAATTAATAGCTAAACTCTTTAAAAAACTTTAAGCATCTAAATAAGACAATTGTTTATCATTCCTTCCATTTTTGGATCAATATCCTTCATAAATAATTTGATGTTTGTCCCAAATATCTTTAGCGGATTTACAATGTGAAACTTTGGTGAATATTGTTTCAGTAAGACCATTCAGAAGTGCATTTTTGGCTTTGGAATTATTCTGACCGAGTTTCACTTCTTTGTCATTTGTTGGCAGAACTGTTGGTGCTGCGTATCCATCTACAATTGATTTCCAAATTTCGAATCCATGTGCCTGCATATATGTTTTCATCCTTATGCTCTAAAATGCATAATTCTTTCCATTGAACTGTGGTATTCCATTTTTATACAATTTGTTTCTGTCCATGATCTACCTTTCAATGGTTAAACTAATTTCTGAAGGAACCTGCTCTGATACCAATTATTGGATTACTGATAGGGGGGTGAATCAGTAATAGAGAAATTTAATACTTTTAACCATATAATCCTAGTGTTATATCAATGTAGCTTTATCATCCAATAAATGAAGAGTAAATAAGCAATGAACAAATGAAAAATCATACAAATACACAATACACCAGTGTTTTACGTGGAAACCCAACGCGGGAGAAAACCACATAATGATTTTTTTTATATGTCTTGAAGAATTACATTCATTGGAAGCATCAACTTCCTTTGTTTTCCAGCTGCAACTGGAAGGAGGCTCCAACCCCCTTGCTTCTCAGGAGACAAACTGAGGAAAAATCCAAATCCCCTATTCTCTGGTTATAACTAGAAGGAGGCTAAACCCCCTATGTTCTTTGGATACAACCAGAAGGTGGCTACAACCACCTATCCTTTCCCCGTCCAACCATCCTGAAGTAGAAGTATAATGATGGAACCACTGCCACACTATCACTATGAGATATACCACTGTAAACCTATACCAATAAATCTAAACCATGCATCAACCTTTACCTCAACTTTTAATCAACATGTACCATAAACAAGTGCATCGACCATGCACCAACCTGTACCAAACAACCTGTAATCAACCTGTACTATAAACAAGTGCATACAACCATGTTCCAAGTATGTACCAATCATGTGTCAACTACTCATCATCTATGACTCATCAATATGTACCAACATCATCAACTATACACCTCATGTATGTGCCAACTCATCAACTACTTGTATCAACCATGTACCCAACATGTACTTCAACAAAAATCCCTCATCAATTTCATCATCCAAATATGTTTTGTAACTATGTAATAGACCTAGTGTATATGATCACATACCTACAAACCTTCCTTAACTTTCACAACAAGGGACTAGCAATTTCATAAAAAATTTATTTAGTCTCACATGACTAGTTTGGGATTAGTCAACAACCCTAACTTGAAATAATCATAACTTTGTACATCTAATGAATAAATATCTAAAAATAGTACAAAATGTTATTCAATTTGTTTTATGCAATTCCTCCAAGTGTCACTACTTGGAACCTCTCAGAAAAGGAGTTATAGCAAAAATGACATACCTTGCTGAGTTCTGGATTATTCTAGAGAGAGACCTTGTAGAGCATGCCCCACACAGAATATTAGTTGAATAGATATGAAAATGTTACACAAAATACTACAGACTATAATATAACCAACACATTTTTTCTTATTGAATTGTGATCTGTTATGAATAAGTTATGATGTTTTTACCCGAAACACCTATTTTAGACTAGTTTTAGAACTAGCCACAAACCCTATTTTCCACGAATTGTAACTCCAAAAATACAACGACCCACAAGATGAAATTTTTACCTTAGATACTTGGATATGTTTCCTCAATGGAATATCAGTTTCATGGTATGAATCATTATAGAAAACGGGTTATCTAAAAAATAGTGAGATGACCTGTAAATAACATGCCTTAGAAAGCATCATCAAAAGAATTTATCCTCCCTTGAATTCCGACCTTATTTTCTTCACCTTCTCTCTGAAATTATACTTATATATCCTTCAGTTACCTTAGTCACCTATATATATTCAATATTCTCAAGTGTGATATAAAATGAGAGAGCCTTTCCTGTTATTTATAGTCTCCAAGTAGCTTCCTTAGAAGCATCTTCTAGGTCACTTTGCTCACTTTCCTTATTTTAGGGTTAACCCACTTCTAATTTCTCCATTAAATTTATTATTGAAATAATTTATTTTGTATTCAATTTGAATTATATTAAAATCATCACTTCACTTTATTATTTAACTTCTAAAATCTCTTAAACCACTTTGCCTACTTTGACCTTTTGGGGCTTATAGATGACATATGAGGGTCCTCCAACTTCGTAAAGCCATAACTCTCAAACTGTGAGGAGCTATGTGATGTTACACATACCAAAAGAAATGGAATGAAATGTACTATCCATATAGAATAGTATTACCTTAAAATATATCAAAAATCATACCATTATCCATCAAACAAACTTGGGTCCATTACCCAAACCTGGGTTCTCCAACTTCTCATGGCCATAACTCTCTAACCGTGAGGATTTATGTCACGTTCCACATACCGCCAGAAATGGAATGACTTTTAATATCCATATAGAATAGTATTACCTTCAAATATATTAAAAATCATACCATTATACATGAAACAACCTTGGGTCCATTACCCAAACCTTTGTGCTACCAGAATTCACTACCAGACTTTCTTCAAGGGTTGACATCAATGAAAAACAACCTTAATCAACAAAATTTAGTAATGAGGAGGCTAAGAATACAAAGAAAAGGAAGATTAAGAAGAATAAAAATAATTAAGGGGGAAACCAACTATCCATTGTTAAACATGTTTGGATTTTTGATGATATTGACAAGTCTACCAACACACATCGTAATACCAAATTCCCTTGTAGTCTTTGTAAGGGTGACCACTTTCTTAAGGATTTCCATGGTATTCCAAAGGTTTTATAAGTGTGGTCTCAAGTTTCTCAACAACCCATGTCACAAAACATTGGAGGTCATTCTTGTGACAAACCATAGACCGGTAATCGTCAGGTTGGAGGAAAAAAGGGTTAAGTCAAGATTCCTTTCTAGTTATGTAGATAAATGCACCTCACTTACCTTTTCCCTTGTATGGATGAAGCTTCGCAATTTTTGTAAGAAATTGGTATTTCCCAACAACGTCATTTAGTTTATTCCCATCAACCTTCTCCCAACCTACAATTGGTTGATGCAGTGGTTATTCTGGTTCCATCCTCGATCGATCTCGCTCTTCCCTTAGAGAGTGAAGTTAATAAAGTGGTCAGTCCAATACAATCCTCAATTGATCCCACTCTTTCTTTGGAGAGTGAAGTGGATACTGCTCATGTATTTGTTGTCACTTCCGATTCTTCTGGGAAAGGAGGTATTTCATCCATATCAATGGAACCCCCTCCAACTAGTGAGGTCATTTCCTTTGATTGGAAAACTCTAACGGATCCTCACCTTCCTTTCTACCTACCTTTCCAAATTATCATTCACGTTTGCAATAAGATCATGGTACATATAACTATTGTAGACAAAGGTGGTTATTTTAGCATTCTATCCTCAACTGCTTGGCAGGTTATGGGTTCTCCTCAGTTTGTTCTAGTGATCCATCATCTGTGGGATTTTAATAGAACATCTAGTGAAACTTTAGGGATCCTTTCTCAATTTCCCTTCACATTGGGAGGGAAAATTGTATGTATTGATTTTATGATAGTCCACGATCCATTGGACTTTAGTTTTCTCCTTGGGAGGGACTATGTTTACACTATGAAAATTTTCATGTCCACACTCTTTTGAGTGATTCATTTTCTTTATGATGGAAACATTGTGACCATTGACTAACTTTCATTCATTGGTCCTGATCTGAATACCAAACATATGAATCCCTTGAATTTTCCTTATATGCAAGTGGCATCCAACCCACCACAGTTTAATTATGTGGCATCATGTGCCTTGCTTTCAACTCTGAATGAGAAGGAGCCTCTCTCTGTATGCTTTCCTTATTTGGACTTAGATATGGTAGTTTACATGGAGAACCACTCAATAAGGGATTTGGAGCTTGATCTTCACCTTGTTACCCCTACTCAGTCCCTATAAATGTATTCCTTCTAGATCATTGTTCTCTTGTATGATGAAGACCTCCTGGAAGCCATGGTTAAGGGTTACCAGTAAAGTTCCCATTTTTGTGTCAAGCTCATTAAAAAATAAAACATAGGATTATGAGAAAAGTTCTTGTTTTTGTGCCAAGATCGTTAACAAATGAATCAGAAGGTTTTCAAGAAAAGTTCTCATTTCTGTGTCAATCTCGTTAAAAAATGAAATAGAGGATTACTATCATAGTTCTCATTTCTATGTCAAGTTCATTACAAAATGAAACAAACAGTCACAAGAATAGTTCTTTTCTTGTTTCAAGATCATTAAAAAAAGAAACATATACCTACCAGAAAAGTTCTCATTTATGTTTCAAGCTCATTAAAAAATGAATCAGAAGGTTTACGATCACAGTTCCCATTTCTATGTCAAACTCGTTAAAAAATGAAATAGATAACCATTAGCGTAGTTCATTTTCTATGTCAAGCTTGTTAAAAAATGAAACAAACCCCCCTCTAATTCAATTGAGTCTTTCAATAGATCTCATAAATGTTGAGTCGAGTCTTTGAATAAATCTAGTAGACATTGAGTCGAGTCTTTGAATAAATCTAGTAGACATTGAGTCGAGTATTTTCTATATCTCATAAATGTTGAGTTGAGTCTTTCACTATATCTCATAAATTAACCTTCATTTCTTCCTCCTATGTCAGATGATCCTCTTTGTTCCTCATCCTCTGGTGAACCTTTTCCTATTAGTAACTAGATATATAATTGGGTGTCGAAGAATATTCAGTAGATGAAATGAAGCTTGGGGGGCATGTCTCCAGCCTCTAGGAATCATGCTAGAGGTAAGTTGTTAGCTTCTTGTTGAGGGGATAGAGATCCATTTAACTCAACAACAGGAACCAAACCCGCTTAAGAGGCCCAATTAGACTGGTAAGCGTTTGATGAGTGGTAAGGTTCTCCATATTTGTGATCTGGCTAGAATTATTGATGGGAATCAATCGTGATTGAAAAATATGTCTTTTTTACTAAGCCTTTCCTCAAGCTATGCAGTTCTCTTTTTGGTTCTTTTATAATGTTTATAAAAATAATTATAGATATTTAAACTAGATGACAAAGGGAAGCTAACTATGTGTTGGGGGAAGGATGGGTTGCAGTATAACCTTTATACCTTAGCATGCAGACAGAGAAGATTTAAACTACTTCAAACTAGAATGAATACTATTTTGATTAGTATACATTCAACATTGTATGAGATAATAGTTACATAAATAAAATATATACCTGACAAGAAGTTAGCACAAGAAAAAGTAATTTTCAATGCTCTATTACCAATCACAGGTTAACACAATCGATTTCTATTCATCAACTAGAATAAAAGAATTGTTACATCATTATAAGATAACATTAAATAACACATTCAAAAACTCTTACGCAATACAAAAAAAAATATTGAAGCCAAAGACAAAAATAACCCCCCTCGGTCCAATCACATTCGAACCTCAGATGAAAGAAGTGTCTTTGGTTCTAAAGACAAGTTCTTAAGTAAAATAACTTGCATAGAAATAGGTCTCTTACAAAATTCCAGAAAAAGTGTTTCTCTCCAAAACCATCGACCCCTTGTCCAAGGTCGATGCCCTTATTTATAAAAATAACTAAACTAAAAATAACTACTAAAGTTGTGTAAAGTTAAGAAAATCCCACGTGGTTGATTTTATCTATCTGTTCTCTTTTGCTTCTCCTTTGATCATCTAATGGTTTTACTAGAGTGGATGGTTCCTATTGTACTCTGACTGCTTGAAGAAGATATCTTTGCATGTATTTGCATATGGGAACCTGTTTTGATTCATCAGAGTAGAGATGGCCTTCTTTACCTCTATTGCATGTTCTTTATACTTGATTATCTTGACACTTAAGCATTCTAGGAATGCAAGAGATTTAATCGAGGGTTCCATGAAATTCTTCACTTGACCTAGGATCATGCTTGAAATCTGCAAAATCTATGCTTCCCATGCCAGGTCTTTCTCTTGATGTTGTTTAACTATGTCATGCAAATCGGTAAAATCTTCTAGTGGGCCAAACTATGGTAGGTCGTTGTTTCTCATTTCCCGATTGATTTTCTCCAAAATTTTCTCACACTCTCCCCATATTTGTTATATTTTCCACTTAGGTTCCTCGACCATTCTTACCCAGTGTTCAGTTTCCTTCCTAATTTAGGTGATGCTGCTATCCATCAACACTCGGATTCCATGCTCTTATGTATCTTGGCCCTTATGTGCTTCACTGATGTAGTCTATATGTTCTAAGGATTGATGTTACTTTTCATACCATCACTTCATTTCTTCATAGGTTTCCATCCCCATGAGGGTGTCTTCCTGGAAATCAACTATGCGAGCAGTGAAGAGATCTCTTTCACTTGTGAATTGTGCATACATTTCTCGGAATTCACACTTCAAGAGTACCATTGCTTATGTTGAATTTTGGCAGTACTCCTCTTTATGTCACAGATGGTCTAGTTATTTCTTCATGGCGGTGTTAGGAAAAAAAAGATCACAGGGGAATAAAATAAAACAAATGCGGAAATAAAACACAAAAGATACACAATACAATAGAGACACAGATATACGTGGTTCACCCAGTGTGGGATACGTCCACCAGAGAAATTTCCAGGTCCTTCCTTTATTATTATCCAATAATTGAAGGGATACAACCTACAACACACCCTTTGTAACTTCCTCTTCTATCTCTCATAGTCTCCTCACTCATAATACAATATTCGCAATGATAAATAGCCACAATACATTTCCCTCATAAAAGAGGTTTTCCTTCTAGGGAAAAAAAACCTAACATAGCTTCTACCGTCAGATCGATGACCTTATAATGAATGGTCCAAATTTACAATGAAATTACAATATACATTTACAAGGAAAATTTTCTTTTGGGGGCTTCACCCCCGAACCCATGCTGGGGTCCTACTTGCCCTCAAACCCCATAGAGGGGGTAAACCCCCTCTGCACTCCCCCATGGTGAGGAGTGTATATTCTTCTGGGGTGTAAAGTCTTCATGGGGTATAAACATGACTGAAAATAAAGACCTCTGAATCAAGAAGATAATTAGTCTCCACAACCAACAATATCCCACTTGGAGACTAATCTCAACAACTCCACCGCTGTTGTATATGATGGAATATGTCCTTCTTGGACCTGTAAAATTTCTCATCTTCATCTTCATTCTCGAATACCAACTAAAACTGATAAGGAACTCAATTTTTCCCTCTTTACTCCCTTTGTTAACATGTTTGCAGGATTCTGGCTAGTGTGCATTTTTTCCAACTTCAAATGTCCATCTTCCAAGTTGGATCATATGAAATGGTACCTGAGCTATATATGCTTAGTATTCTAATGGAAGGCTGATTCCTTTGCAACTCACTGTCACAGTAAAACCTGCTATTCTCTTGCTTCTTTCCCAATTCCTCCATAAACCTCTGTAACCAAATAATCTCTTTACTAGACTATGTAGAAGAAACATACTCTACCTCTATTGTTGAAAGTGAAACAACCTTTTAAAGTTTCGAAATTCAACTTACTGTTGTTCCAACTACAGTAAAAACATACCCTATGGTGCTCCTCCTACTATCCTTATCACCTGCCATATATGAATCAACATATCTGTGTAGAATAGTGTCTGAACCTTCAAAAAATAATGCATGAGTAGAAGTACCTCTCAAATACCTAAGAATCCACTTTACTTCCTCCCAATGTTCTTTACTTAGATTGTTCATATACCTACTCACAACTCCCATTGCATGTGCAATATATGTTCTTTGCAAACCATCACATACATCAAGCTACCAACTGCTGATGAATAAGGGATCATGGACATGTAGTATATCTCCTCTTGTGTCTTGGGACACATTTCCTTAGTTAATTTGAAATGGCTAGCCAAAGGTGTACTAACTAGTTTTTCATTCTTCATTCTAAACCTCTCCAACACCTTCTCTATGTACTCACCCTGAGATAATGTCAATTTGCGATTTTTCCTGTCTCTAGTTATTCTCATACCAAGGATTTTCTTTGCAACACCCAAATCCTTCATCACAAATTAATTATCTAATTTCTCTTTTGAGAAAATTTATATCCTTCTTATTAGACCCTGCAACAGGCATGTCATCTACATACAATAGCAAGAAAATATAGCTTCCATTTTCTATCTTTTTAAAATAAACACAGTGATCAGAATGACATCTACTATAACCCTGTTCTATCATAAACCTGTCAAGCTTAAAATACCACTGCCTTGGATATTTCTTTAGGCCATACAATCTCTTCTTCAACCTTCATACCAAATTATCCTTCCCTTTGACCTCATACCCCTGTGGCTGCCACATATAAATATGTTCCTCCAAATCCCCATGGAGAAAAGTTGTTTTTACATCTAACTGTTCAAGATAAAAATATTATACTACCACACGACTTAAAATAGTCCTAATTGAAGTCATTTTAACAACATGAGAAAATATTTCATCAAAATCTATACCTTTCTTTTGTGCAAACCCCTTTACAACAAGTCTAGATTTGTATCACTTTTTTCCTCCATCTTCTTCCTTCAACTTGTAAACACATTTATTCTGCATTTCTCTTTTTCCTGTAGGAAACTGAACCAAATCCCAAGTATGCTTATTTACAAGGGAATCCATTTCCTCTTTCATGCCTTTCTACCACTTCTTTTTGGTGTCTACCTGCATTTCCTCTTCATAACATTATGGTTCACCATAATCATTCAACAAAAAATAATACAATGAAGGAGAGTATCGTTCAGGGGGACTAGTTAACCTAGTAGATATTCTAACAACACTAGCAGGACTTTGAGGTACCTGTTTATCCTATTGTTGTACATTTTGATTTTCTAGTACCTTTGGAATTTCGTTTTCAGTGATCTCATCAAGAATTGTGTATTTTGGTTTTTATTTTTCTTGTTTCTTTCCCTGCAATTGGCCTTTGTACAGGACCTTCTCATTGAATATGACATATCTACTCCTAATGATTTTGTTATTTTCATAATCCCATAAGTGATAACCAAAATCATTAACACTGTATTCAACAAAAGTACACTTCTTGGATATTTCCTCAATCTTTGTTCTATTTTCTTTATCAATATGGACAAATGATTCACAACCGAAAGTCTTCAAAAAAGAATAGTTTAGCTTTTTACCTGTCCATGCCTCCTCTAGAATTATACCATCCAAAGAGCTTGAAGGTCCTTTGTTTATTAAGTAAACATAATTATCTACAACATTTTCCAAAAACTGTAAGGGAAAACCAACATGCAATCTAATATTCCTTTCATACTCCATGATTGTCCTATTCATCCTTTCTGACACAACATTTTCTTGTGGTGTTCCTGGAACTGTATTTTCTCTATGAATCCCATGGTAAGAACAACAATAATCAAACTCCTTGCTGCAATATTCACCTCCATTTTCTGATTTGAGACACTTCAACCTTTTTCCTGTATCATTCTCAACCAAAGCTTTCCATTTCTTGAAAGTATTAAAAACATCATATTTTTGTTGAATGCAATAAACCCAAGTTTTTCTAGTTGCATCATCAATAAAAGTAACATAATAATGATAGACACTAAGAGATGATACCTGATTTGGTCCCCATACATCTGTATGCACAAGATCTAACCTTTCGCTCTTCTTTTCTTTTCCGACTCTGAGAAATCTGACTCTCTTTTGTTTTCCATAAACACAATGCAAACAGAAATCCAAATGAATTTGTTTAAGATATTGCAACAAATTTATTTTGTGAAGTATCTGCATCCCCTTCTCACTCATT
>JASDQU010207053.1:16956-28489 GCA_032191745.1 Picea mariana
AATGATCCTTTGGTGACATTCCACACCTTATCTGTAAATATGGATATACAACCTTCACTTGCCAACTACCTTGCTGAAATTATTTTTTTCCTTAGATCTGGAACATGTCTTACCTCTTTCAACAACCATTGGTTTCCATTGGTTTTCTTTATTTTTATCTTTTCCATTCCAACAATTTTGCATGGTGCATCATCACCCAAATGAACATGTTCAAAATCACCTTGAACATAATCTAGGAAATGTTTCCTATGTGGTCTGGCATGAAATGAAGCCCCTGAATCTACTACCCAAGACTCAAAAATGTTATCTACAGAAAGAATCAAAGCATCTTGTAACACATCACATGTTACATTTTCTTCCTGATTTTGCTCATGTTGTCCATCTCTTTGCTTCTTTGGAGCTCTACAGTATTTCTTCATATGTCCTTTATTCCCACTATTCCAACACTTTATCTTTCCAACTCTGCATTTGGATCTTCCCTTCCTATAATTCCCACGATTCCCTGATCCCTTTCCTCTATCCTTTTGTCTTCCTGTGTTCTCCATTTTTAAAGCATTACCTGATGTCTCACTTGTGCTTTTTCATCGCATTTCCTCACTAAGGATAACACCAACAACATCATCAATTTTTAAAGTGTTTGAACTAGAGACAGAGTTACTTACATCCATGACCAAGCCATTCCAACTTTCTAGAAATGAGCACAATATTAGAAGAACCCCAAACTCATCATCAAAGTCCACTTTTACAGAACTTAGTTGATTAGGAACCGTATTAAATTCATTTAAATGATATGCAACAGACCCACCTTCTAATATCTTCATATTAAATATCTCTTCATTAGAAATTCCTTATTGGATGCTGAGAGTTTTCAATATAGTTTAGGAAATGCATCCATCAGCTCCTTTGTTGTCTTTTCTTTCGAAATATTGAAAGCCACCGACGCTTCCAGGCTCAATCATATCGTTCCTAGTGAATTTCTTCTAGGAACCTCCCATTCTTCATCCTTCATGGCCATCAGATTCTTTTCTATTCCACCCAATGGTAGGAATAGATCCTTATGATGTAAACAATGTTCCATCCGCATCTTCCATAACTGGTAGTTTTGGCTGTTAAATTTCTTGACCCTAACACTTTCATATTCCTCCATTGCTCCCACTGAAACCAGGAACCCTCTTTTCCCACGAGTTACCTTTTTCTCTGATACCAGTTGTTAGAGTAAACAGAATCGTGGAGCAATAAAATAATAAAATTGCAGAAATAAAACACAAAAGATACACAATACAATAGAGACACATATATCTATGGTTCATCCAGTGTGGGCTACATCCACCAGAGAAATTTCTAGGTCTTTCCTTTATTATTATCCAACAATTGAAGGGATACAACCTACAACACACCCGCTGTAACTTCCTCTTTTATCTCTCATAGTCTCCCCACTCAGAATACAATATTCGCAATGATACATAGCCACAATACATTTCCCTCATTAAAGAGGGTTGAATTTTAGGGAAAAAAAACCTAACATAACTTCTGTCATCAGATCTGCGACCTTATAAAGAACGTTCTAGATTTAAGATGAAATCACCCCATACCTCACAAGGGGGGTAACCTCCCTTTGCACTTCCCCGTGTGAAGGAATGTACATTCTTCCGGGGTGTAAATTCTTCATCGAGTATAAACACAAATGAAAACAAATACCTCTAAATCAGGAATATAATCAGGCTCCAGAACCAACATGTGGCCACATCCCTTTCATCCGTTTTTTCCCAATCTAAACTAGCATCGATTATGGCCATCCTTTCTCCGATTAGCTTAGTCATCTTAGCACTTTGTATGTTGAAGACCATTTCCTTTGTGGTTATGAAAAGTGTTCTATCAAGCGTGAGATTTCTTTTCTTGATTGTTCTTCTCATCACAACTTTCCTTTTCCTTTCATAAGCAATTTCCTATATATCGAAAACTTCATCTACTGGTTCAGGAATCTGTTGATCTCCCCATGAAAGAGTACTACCTAGGATTCCTGTTGTATAGAGATGTTCCATGGCAGGTTATTTTAATTACTTAGAAGGAGAGGTTACTGTATGCTATGGTGATTTGTACTTCTATTGGTCCCCATTGATTGATGAACTATTTGTCGTAGCCGAGGAAACATGGGAAGGATCGACATTAGCTGGGAGTTCAGCCATTGAGATGCCAATTTCTAGCTCCCCAATTCCTTCTCTTTGTTCTCCTGGATTCAAATCATTCTTAGAGTTGTCACCCTGAGGCTGTGTTCCAGGATGATTGGGAAAAACACTATCAAGAGTGGTCCTAGCCTCATGGTCACCTTACTGGGGATTTGGGATCAAAACATCGGAAGATGGAGAAAATGTTTCCCCTGGTTCCTCTTCTTGTGTGATTGGTACCGGGGTTATGTGAGAAGCTTCTGATGCTTCCTTGTTGTCATATATGGTGATTAAATCTATGAGGATAGTAGGCATACCCTCCCCACTTGATACTCTTGCTGACCTTCGCTGAGCTGTAGTAGTCACTGACGGTCCTTTCTCTCATGGCTTAGGGATAATGTTTTCTTGGTTGACACTTTCTTCTGGTGGGATTGCATTTGAATTATTTAGTTCTCCCTCTTCGTTTGTACCTACTGAGGTGATTATCAAAGGTCCTATCAAAGGATTGAGTAGGGGCTCTTCCCCTAATCTTGCAATATCTCTTTAGAGTTCTTCTAGTAACAATATCCCCCTTCTTTGTGCCTCGACCACTTATGTTGCTCGATTTTCATATCTTACCATAATGGCTTCTTGAACAGTGTGATCTGTAGTATCAAATTATTCATCCATGGTCATTGCTTAAAATTTGGTCATGTTTGGGTTAGCCTTTCGATGCATCACTTCCTCCTAGTCTTGGGCGCCTTCGATAAAGGTGTCATATTCAAAACTATCATGAGCATACGACCAATAGGAGGATACCTACGATGCATGCTAGGGACCTAAAACCTTTGGATCGTGATTTTGAAAGAGGCCTGTGGGGAACCGATACTCAAGATGATTTAACCCTTCTTTTTTCACCTGCATAGTGTCTTTGTCCATACAAAATTCTATATGAAAACCATAGGGAATTAAATATCTCTTCTTATCATTTACTAGAGAAGCATTATAACCTTGTAAAATGCTATGGTACCAAATATCTCCCAATATGCGATGACCTGGGACATGAACAGGGAGTAGGTGGGGTGCACTAGTAGCTCCAAACACTCCAATATAGGTACTTGTCTCTTTGAAGTACTATTGACCAACTTTAGCTATCATCTTTTTTGATTCCACCGAAAGCGTAGGGAATTCCTTTCTAAATATAATGAATTATATCATAGATATGAACCCATTGCATATCATGCCATATGATATTTTGTAACTATTCTCCCATAAGATACTGAAATAAACATGTACAGGAAATTCAACAATATGATAGCTTAAATTAATACCTGTGAAAACGTTTCTTGCACAGATTACGTCCAACGGGTAGTATTCCATGTAGAAGATTGGAACTTCTCCTTCCTTCGGTGATTGGGCCAGTAGGATACTAATACTCAGCTGTTTGGAAATAATGGCTCCCCAATTGAAACCACTCCCATAAATCACCACGGTATACACCAAGGGCATCCAAGATTCTGAAAATTTTGAGCAATCCTTTTCTCCATATAATCATCAAATCAAAGCCATTAAATACATGTAGGGTTCTCTGAGATTTACTATGTTGTACCATCCAGTGTTTCTGTTTGTGAATTTTTTGTCTTCTTTCCACCATGAGGCTAGTAACCTATTGGTGTCATGATACTCATAAAATTTGACCAAGAAATATATGTTTAATGTTTCCTCTAGGTCCATGAGTTTATAATACTTTTGTACCTCAACTGGAAGGAAAACACCAACACATTTGCCCTCCACATTGTTGACCATGCATTTCATTGTGTCTGCGTGGTAAATTATCCATCCTAATATTTCGATGTAGGGAAGAATTGGGGTTTGACAAGCCACCCTGTGTAGATATGATATCATGTTGTTCAAGAAAACTTGATCATCCAATATTATGATGTCCGAGATGCTGTGAGGTGTGAACTCCATATAATCCTCTTGACTAATTTTTCTATATTGGTCTCCCCAATGCAGGAGCACCACTTTAGATCTAGTTCTTGTCTTTGTGTCACCATACGATGGAGGTTGGGTAAAATCCTTTTTGGTATATGTGCAGATAACTAATTTCATATTTGAGACAAAACCAAGCTCTCTTGCAGCACGCAGTGTAGACCCTTTACTGACCTCTAGTTCCTACATCTTGGGAATTATTGGAGAGCACCTAGTCATTGGATTTCTTGGAGGAATTTTTCTACAGAAAAGAAAAAAAAAATGTTATAGTGAGCTGCCAACCAAACTCAACAAGTGTCATTGACACAATCACAAGTGAAAAAATGATAGAGATAATGCTTACCTCTTGCTTGCAAGAAATTAACGTGGTCTTACTGGTAATTAAAGTTAGAGAGCGACTTATAACCTCGTAGATGCTTTCTCTTGCTCCTTCGTCTGCTACGGGGTATAAGCAATTTGTGAACAAAATACCATTTTTGGGTATGACCTTGTAAATTTAAACAGAAAGTATACTTACCTTTTCACATCAAGTCTTAAATTTAGGAGTGTAAATGTGATCTGCACAATCTATCACAAAATCCACACCATGCTTAGGATTAAATGAAATGCAGGCTGGCAACACAGGAGCAGGTTACTTTGTAGTTCATCGATGAATTCAAATTTTGACTATTGGTCGGTGCATGGGGTTGTGGTATAGGTTACGAAAAAATTCAACTTATCCATCAAATCACAAATACTATCTTAGCTCAGCTAGGGATGTGCCATCAAGTTACCAAGCCTTTTTGTGTTCACAAGAAACTAGTATGATCGGCATGAGGAAAATAGTAAGGTATTTTGAATGGAACAAGAGGATGGATCGACCAAGATTTCTAGTGTAGAATGATGAAGGTTAAATGAAAAACCCCGATGTTTGGTGACCTATCAGTCTACCAATAGTTAATGAGTGAATAAACGTCGTAAGTTTTTCTTAGACATAGTTTCATTGATACCTTTAGAAAAACATTCTGAAACTGACCAAACCCATCATACAATGCTAACATGGAAATGATGAAATAGAAGTACAGATATTAAAGAGAGAACCTCAAAAGACGACGCTGGGAATAGACTGAGTCATACAGAATATTTACGCAACAAAAATACGTGGCTGTTAATTTTGATCTCTACGTGAGAAACATTTTTTGGGCATACATCCCTAGCTACTTCATCCTATCCTGTAGATGCCGATGATGTATCGATGATGAATGATTTGTGATGGTTAATGTTTCGTAGTTACGACCCTCGAAGTTTGCCGATGCTGAAATTGCATTAGCGATCAGTGATCAATGATTTGTTATGGTTGTCCATATTTTTGATTTATATCTTGGATCTTGCCAATGCTAAAAAAGTATCGGCGATGTTAAAGAAATGTACTATAGACCATAATTTGTCGATCATGTACATTTTAGGCCCTTCATGCCATGTTACTAAAACAAATCAATCCATCAATAACTTCAAAGAAAACAATAATAACCTATAACAAGACTCAATAAAAACATATAAATCCATCCTTCCCACAACATTGACTTTGATTCAAAGATGATAAGTGGTACCCAAAAATAAATAAATTTCTCAAAGTCTTTTAGGGTGTGTTGATTTCTCAACAAATGGTGATTCTCTGGGAAAAAACACAATCTCTTCTCTTTCCCTCGTGCTTAGCCTGTGCAAATTGGTTGAGAAACCATATGGATTTATTCTATTCCTTTTCAACATAACCTTTTCTATGAACGTGTACACAATTTCCTAGGTTCTCAAATCCTGATCTTCCTATGGGGTTTATATTTTCTATCCCCTTTCTTATTAAGCTCAATCCATGTCCTTTCTAGATTGTAGGGAGTCCATTGGTGTGAGGCCATTTATCTATTATTATTTTATTATGGTGTTGCTCTGTTGCCAGTGAGCGTCCATAGCCCTGATGGATTTATCCTGACATCACATACCTTGCTTGATGCAGGAGCATTGCCCATGTCAAGCGAGCTAGCGCGGAAGCAGAAAAGATAGCTGGACAAGCCAACACAAATTTTGAAAACACTTTGGGATTGAGGCGCAAATTTTAAATGAGCCATTTATGAAGGCGCACTTTGTATATTGTAATGGACCTTGAGCAGATAGCTCTTGTCCTTAGGTAGATAGACAACATTTAATAGATTTAATGCTGGTAGATGGGATTTTAATTCTAGATTTGATAGTTTAGAGTTCGAGAGGGAAACGGGATATAGACACCCTCATTGTATCATTGTAATATTATTCTGAATTATTGAGAGCATTCAGGAGAGAAGCTAGAGCATTCAGAAGAGAAGAGCATGCAGAGAACTGTATGAAGAACACCCATGTACAGATATTGAATTAATAGAGAGAGCTTTTGATTCAATTTCATGGTTTGGGTTGTTTCTCTGTGTATTTATGTCATGCTCATGAATATTTTCTTCTTGTCATACATTTTCTTTTATATGATGTGTATGTGATTTCATGGTTGAATAGAAGTCTGAGAAGGAATGTGAATGAGTTTCAATTGTTTCTCAAACTGAACCAAGAGATTCTTGCAAGGAGTGCAGTTGAATTGTCCGCAAGGAGTGCGTTGACAGAAGGGTTCAGTTAGAGATCAATTTTGTTTCCATTCATCTCAGAAGTGTAGATTTGGCACCGGAGATGTGCAAGGCGTGCGCTGGCTAGACGAAGTCTCAAAGTTGTGATTCTGAGCAAAGGGATTGAAATATTTATGCTGCAAGAGTGTGCAGGGTCGAAGGCTTCAACACTTAGTCGTGGTTCAAGATTTTCCACAAGGAGTGCATGCAAGAAGTGTTCAAAAAGATCAAAAATTGTGAGAAAATCTCAGAGAGGGATAGACCTTCAAGTTTGTTGAAGGGTCGGGCCACAAGTTGCATGTGAGTAGGTTGCAAGGAAGATATGCAGGTTGGCAAACAAGTCTCATGGAGAGACACTTCTTGTCCGTGGATTGCACAAGAAGAAGAGTGGACGGTCGGTATTCTCCATGGAGAATCTGCGAGTTTCGGTGAATTGTTGGATCTCTCGAAGTTGCAGGAAAGTTACAGTGCAGATGTGGAAAAGGTTTGAAGCTTAGGAGGGTAGGAGCCGTCGATCAGGATCACGAGGAGCGTTGGTTCTACTCGTGGATTGGCATATCGAGAGTTCGTGAGGCGAGACTCCAAATCTACCCAACGGAAGTTGCGATGTAGCGAGATGTGATATTCCAATAGCTACGTAAGTAGTGTGGGCCATAGGAGATAGTGGGGGACAGGTGGCATAAACCATCGGAGGTTCGACGTCTCTGGCATTGGGAGTCGACGGGGAAATTATTTGACCTCGCGAGTAGCGAAGTCGTGAGGTAGTGATATTTTGAGTATCGGTGTCTCGGGCCTCAGGAGTCGAGGTAGGAGTCAGTTGATCTCGCGAGTGGCGAAGTCGCGAGGAAGCGATATCACGAGTCTCGTCCTTTCGGTGTCTCGTGTATTGGGGTTTGCAAAACCGAGCACTTGGAGTCACGAGTGGTGAGATTGCAATAAGAACAGAAGTCCCGATAAGGCGGGCGAAAGTCAGCGTTGACTGACACATCGGGTCTTGGGGATTCGAGAGCCTAGAAATTGACAGTGAACTCATGAAGTTGTGAAGTTCCGATCCTCCGAGTGCAGAAAAGGGGGATTAAGCGAAGAGAATTTGTGGGTAAGGAAAATTCTCGATAAGGGATCAGAAGAACCATTGACATTCTTCAGGCTGAGAAGAAGAAGGTCCTGAGGAAGTGGACGTGCTCCGAGGAGTGCGGCTGCGTCAGGAGTGGTATCAGAGTGGGAATATCTTTTGCTTTCTATAGCAAGAGAAGAGGATTCTCCATGCCACCGAGGAGAGAAAGGCAGTCACCTGATCCAGAAGATAGGGAGGTGCGAAGAAGAGGTAGGCTGGTAGGAAATCCAGAAATGGAGAGGCAGATGAGAGATCTCCAAGAAAGACTTGAGGAGATGGAGATGGTGCAAAGACGCATAGCTGGGGCAGGGGATCTAAGTGATTCTGACAGCGAGAGGGAGGCTGAACGCGACGAGGAAGTTGCAGCTGAGGATGCATCGACTGAGAAATTGATCAAATCCATTTCCAGAATGGGTGCGAATGCTAAGATGGACATTCCAGTCTATGAGGGGAATCTGGATGCAGAGGAGCTACTGGACTGGATTAGAGCTCTTGACACCTACTTCGATTATGAGGATATCAAAGAGGATAAGAAAGTCAAGCATGTTGTTACATGCTTAAAAGGACATGCAGCATTGTGGTGGGACGAGCTACAAGATGACAGACGCTGCAAAGGCAAGAAGAAGATCAAGAGTTGGGATCAAATGATTGTGAAGATGAAGGCGAAATTCATCCCAAGAGATTATCAAATCACTCTGTTCAGGTGGATGCAGAACCTGAGACAGAAACTGATGACAGTGAAAGAATACACTAAAGAATTCTATCGACTGAACATCAGAGCAGGTCATCGGGAGAGAAATGATGAGAAAGTTGATAGATACCTGAATGGCCTGAGATACGACATTCAGGATGAATTAAGCATGCTAACCATTTGAACGATGGAAGATGCTTACCAATTGGCTTTGAAAGATGAGGAGAAGTTGAGCCGAAAGCAAGGGTAGGGAGGGCGAGGCAGAAGTCAGCCCAGAGGCAAGGCAGTTGCCCAGGACAAATACCAGAAGCCCAAGGAGGAATGGAAGAAACCTCAGGGTAAGATTGAAAGACGTGGAACCTCACAGAGGCATCCATACGTTGAACAGAGAGGACAACAAAATGATCAGCGGGGAGATTATGCTGATGCAAATGCTCTTCCTCGTACTAGAGGTCGAGGCAGAGGAAGAGGTGGAGTAATCACATGTTTTACATGTGGGAAGAATGGGCACAAGTCATTTGAGTGTCCAGAGAAAAAGAAGGACATGGCAGAAGCTCACATCATAGAAGTGCAGAGGTGGAATGTTGAGACCGAGGACGCAGAAGGCGGAAGATCACTTATGATGCGAAAAGTCCTTTTGACACCTAAGAAGGAGGTGGAAAGCTCGGTTCAGAGGACCAGACTGTTCAGAACAACTTGCAAGACCAAGGATAGGGTATGTAAGGTTATTGTTGACAGTGGTAGCACAGATAATTTCGTATCCACAGAGATGGTAGAGAAGCTGGAGCTGGAGATGACTGATCATCCCAGTCCATACAGAGTTTCATGGCTACAGAAAGGGCACCAGGTAACTATTGCTAAACAATGCTTGGTTGAACTCAAGATAGGTGGGTATAATTATAAGATTCTGTGTGATGTTATTCCCATGGATGTATGTCATTGATTGCTGAATAGACCATGGCAATATGACAGAAATGTCATTCATGATGGGAGAATGAACACATATACTATGGAGAAGAATGGGAGAACCCATATGTTTCTTCCGATAAAGGATAAGGAGGTGAATCCAGAAGTAAACAACACAATACTTCTCATGAGTGGGAAGGAGATTCTTACATAGGTTGAGAAGAAAGAAGATCCACAATTCTTTGTTGTCAGAAAGCCGAAGATTGTTCTGACTAGCACAAGAGTGGATGATTTACCAGATGAAGTTTAGGAACTGCTGGAAGAGTTCGCTGACATCATAGTGGACAAATTACCTCATTCGTTGCCACCAATGAGAAGTGTAAGTCATCACATAGACCTCATACCAGGAGCTAGTTTGCCGAACAAAGATGCGTACAGGTTGACGCCGCAAGAAAATGAGGAGGTTAAGAAGCAGGTCCAAGATTTGATGGACAAAGGATTGGTTAGGGAGAGCTTGAGTCCATGTGTTGTTACAACAGTACTCAGTCCAAAGAAAGACGGAGGCTGGAGGATGTGTACCAACTCAAGAGCGATCAACAAGATAACCATCAGGTACAGGTTTCCACTGACGAGGATGGATGATCTGATGGATTTCCTGAGCGGGGAAAGGTATTTTTCAAAGATAGATTTGAAAAGTGGATATCACCAGATTCGCATGAGGGAAGGCGATGAGTGGAAAACAACCTTCAAGACAAATGAAGGACTGTATGAATGGCTATTCATGCCATTTGGCTTGAAGAATGCGCCAAGTACTTTTATGAGGCTGATGAATGAAGTCCTGAGGGAGTTCATTGGGAAGTTCATCATTGTGTATTTTGATGATATATTGATTTACAGTAAATCAGAGGCTGAACACTGGAAGCATTTGGCTATAGTGATGCGGAAGCTACAACAGGAGAAGCTGTTGATTAACATGAAGAAGTCCTCATTCATGAAGACATAGCTCATTTACTTGGGTTTTGTAATATTGGCTAATGAGTTAAGGATGGATCCGGATAAGGTAGAAGTGATCAAGAATTGGCCATCACCGAGAAATATTTTTGAGGTGAGAAGTTTTCATGGTTTGGATAGTTTCTACCGAAAATTCGTTAGGAATTTCAGTGGAATTAGCGCAGCGATGATGGATATAATGAAGAAGTGGCATAAGTCTTTTCACTGGACAGTAGAGGCTGAGAAGATCTTCAATCTGTTGAAATGGAAGATAACGGAACAACTAGTTTTGGTGTTGCCGAATTTCCAAAAGACATTATGAGAAGCTGGATGAGGCAAAACTGAAATACTCCACATATGATAAAGAATTTTATGCTATCATACAGGCACTGAAGAAGTGGAGGCATTACTTGATCCCAAAAGAATTTGTTTTATACAGTGATAATCATGCATTACAGTTTGTGACTCAACAGGAGAAGTTGAATCAGAAACATGCTAAATGGGTAGAGTATATGCAGAATTTCACATTTGTGATTAAGAACATTTTTAGTACTGCTAACAAAGTGGCTGATGCTTTGAGCAGAAAATGTTTACTTTTGCAGGAGTTCCGATTCAAAACATTGGGTTTTGAAAATCTCAGGGACATGTAAGCAGGAGATGCAGATTTTGCAGAAGCGTATGAAGAAGCTGAGAATCCAGTTCTCAGAGACCGAAGCCCTTAGATAGATTATATGATCTAGGAAGGATTGTTGTTCAGAGGCAATCAACTGTGAATTCCAAATTTCTCCATGAGGGAGAACCTGTTGAAGGAGAAACACAGCGGAGGCTTAGCAGGACATTTTGGCCATGACAAAACATTCACGAAGCTGAGCGAATCATATTTTTGGCCAGGGATGCGTGCAGAGGTTAAGTGGTTTGTTGACAGATGTAGGATTTGTCAGAATTCGAAGGGGAGAAAGCAGAATGAAGGTTTTTATCAGCCATTGCCCATACTAGAAAGGCCATGAGAGGCGATTAGCATGGATTTCATATTGGGGTTGCCGAGGACACAAAGAGGTGTTGACTCTATCTTTGT
>JASDQU010207053.1:28589-51363 GCA_032191745.1 Picea mariana
CCCATGAAAATTTTCAAGCGGGGAAGTATGATGTAGGAGCATCGCCCACGTCAAGCGAGCTAGCGTGGAAGAAGAAAAGACAACTGGACAAGCCAGCACAAATTTTGAAAACACTTTGGGATCGAGGTGCAAATTTTAAATGATCCATTTATGAAGGCACACTTTGTATATTGTAATGGACCTTGAGCGGATAGCTCTCATCCTTAGGTAGATAGATGACATTTAATAGATTTAATGCTGGTAGATATGATTTTAATTCTAGATTTGATAGTTTAGAGTTCGAGAGGGAAACAGGATATAGAAACCCTCATTGTATCATTGTAATATTATTCTGAATTATTGAGAGCATTTAGGAGAGAAGCTAGAGAATTCAGAAGAGAAGAGCATGTAGATAACTATATGAAGAACACCCATGTACAGATATTGAATTAATAGAGAGAGATTTTGATTCAATTTCATGGTTTGGGTTGTTTCTCTATGTATTTATGTCATGCTCATGAATATTTGCTTCCTATCATACATTTGCTTTTATATGCTGTGTATATGATTTCATGGTTGAATAGAAGTCTGAGAAGGAATGTAAATGAGTTTCAATTGTTTCTCAAATTGAACCAAGAGATTCCTGCAAGGAGTGCAGTTGAATTGTCCGCAAGGAGTGCATTGACAGAAGGGTTTAGTTAGAGATAAATTTTGTTACCATTCATCTCAGAAGTGTAGATTTGGCACCGGAGCCGTGCAAGGCGTGCACTGGCTAGACGAAGTCTCAAAGTTGCAATTCTAAGGAAAGGGATTGAAATATTTCTGCTGCAGGAGTGCGCAGGGTCGAAGGCTTCAACACTTAGTCATGGTTGAATATTTTCCACAAGGAGTGCATGCAAGAAGTGTTCAAAAAGATCGAAAATTGTGAGAAAAGCTTAGAGAGGGATAGACCTTCAAGTTCGTTGAAGGGCCAGGCCAGAAGTTGCGCGTGAGTAGGTTGCAAGGAAGAGACGCAGGTTGGCGAACAAGTCTCGTGGAGAGACACTTCTTGTCCGTGGATTACACAAGAAGAAGAGTGGACAGTCGGTATTCTCCGTGGAGAATCTGTGAGTTTCGGTGAATCGTTGGATCCCTCGGAGTTGCAGGAAAGTTACAGTGCAGGTGTGGAAAAGGTTCGAAGCTCAGGAGGGCAGGAGCCGTCGATCGGGATCACGAGGAGCATTGGTTCTACTCGTGGATCGGCATATCAGGAGTTCGTGAGGTGAGACTCCAAATCTACACAACAGAAGTCGCGATATAGCGAGATGCGATATTCCAATAACTACCTAAGTAGTGTGGGCCACAGGGGATAGTGGGGGACAGGTGGTATAAACCATCAGAGGTTTGGCGTCTCAAGCATCGGGATTCGACAGGGAAATTATTTGACCTCGCGAGTAGCGAAGTCGCGAGGTAGCGATATTTCGAGTATCGGCGTCTCGGGCCTCGAGAGTCGAGGTAGGAGTTAGTTGATCTCATGAGTGGCAAAGTCGCCAGGAAGCGATATTGCGAGTCTCGGCCTTTCGGTGTCTCGTGTATCGGGGTTTGGAAAACCGAGCACTTGGAGTCATGAGTGGTGAGATCGCAATAAGAACAGAAGTCCCAACAAGGCGGGCGAAAGTCAGCGTTGACTGACACATTGGGTCTCGGGGATTTGAGAGCCTAGAAATCGACAGTGAACTCGCGAAGCCACGAAGTTCCGATCCTCCGAGTGCAGAAAAGGGGGATTAAGCGAAGAGAATATGTGGGTAAGGAAGATTCCTGATAAGGGATTAGAAGAACCATTGACGTTCTTCGGGCTGAGAAGAAGAAGGTCTTGAGGAAGTGTACGTGCTCCGAGGAGTGCGGCTGCATCATTTATCCACTTCCAGGGATCATCCATATCCCCATCAATGTTATATTCATACCATCTCAGACTTTACACTCTTTTTAGGGATCATATTTGTCTAGCATAAAAGCTGAGAGTGATTTTGAGAGGAGGATATCTAATTTTTTTTTGACAAGGTGAAATTGATAAGGTGGATCTTTTCTTGGATTTGTCCATCAGTAAATGTAATTCTTTCCATCTAGCCATATTTCTATTTTGCGTTACAAGGACACTAGACAGATATTTCATCACTTCCCCAGGTAGTATTCTTACAAAGACAAATATGATTTTGAAAATTTGTACTTGCCCAACATCTCTTATTTTGCATGTAAGCGTAGGTCAGGAACATAGTCTTCTTCACTATATTTATTAAAGTCAACGACTTCCTTACATAACACAACTTAATTAAAAGAAAATAACAAGAAAAAGAAGGAAATAAAAGGGAGTTCGATGTCAGTCTTCCCTAGACCCACACACTCATCCTGATCAAAATGTATGCTAAAAAGAAACAGAAACTCAAACAAAACATCAAAAGACACATTTCTTTTCCAAGAGAAGTATTATTTTAAGGCCTAGCCATTCACCGAGAGGGTGTTGGATTCCCCCCACATATTTTTCAATCGTTATGTTCCTGCCCCAATCTTCTCGGCCACCTGAAAAGGTCTGATACATAGATTTTGGAACTTTGAGTGTTTTCCTTTGGACTCATTTCTTTTATCCCGGTTCAAGACTAGTTCTCCTACCTCAAATTGTTTTTCTTTGGCCTTATGTTTGTCAAACCATATTTTAACTACCTGTTTATGAGAGGTGAACTTAACTTTATCCTTTTATCTTTCTTCATCTAGTGTGATAAGGGTATCAATCCTTTTTTGTAGAGCGGATGAGGGATGACCTCTTGATGAATGGGAAATATGTAGAGATGGAAGATACAATCCATTGGGAATAATGGATTCTTTTCCATATAATATAAAGTATAGAGAGTTTCCTATGGCTTCTTTAGGTGTTACTCTATCAGCCCATAGGGCATTATGAAGTACATTATGCCAATTCCTCTAATTTTCAATAACTATTTTTTTTTTAATTCTCACCAGGTTTTTATTCATTGACTCTTCTACTCCATTCCCTTGTGGATAGTAGTTAGCAAAGTATCTTATTATGATCCCCTTATCCAGGGAAAATTCTGTCAAGCACATGGAAGAAAAGTAGAAAGCATTGTCAACAACAAGGACAGAGGGCATCCCAAACCTTGTTATTAGTTGTTGTTTAAAAATTGTATCACTTCCATTTCATGAACGTCCATGAGAGGAATATCCTCCATCCATCTCATGAAATAATCTGTAGCAGCCAATATATATTTCTATTTTTTCGACGAATTATGAGTAATTTCTTCTATGACATATATTCCCCATTGCTCAAATGTTCTGGATATGGTCACTAGATGAAGTGGAATGACTGTCCTATTTTCCCTACCAACGGTTACTTGACAAGATTTACATTTTTTGGCATACGCATGAGTGTCCCTGAATAGATGTTGGCACAGGGGCAGATCTAGGGTTCAAAGCTTAACAACACACAAAAAAAACCTCGACTATCGACCCTTTCGGCAACACCTGCGGACCAGGTGATCTATCACCCAAGGTAGAAGAAAGGGGGGGTTACAAGACGTAATTGTCTGTAACCAATATGGGACACAGATGTATGATTATAACATTTCACAGGATATTATATTAACACTTAGGAACAACATGCATTAGTTTCTTAGCTTTATTAACATCGAGGAACGTACCCAAAGATAGATCAGTGAAGTAACAATAAATGATTACATATCCTGAGCACTTAGCACTAAGTTAGATCTAACATTAATTTACCCTTAACACAAGTAAAGCATTTAAGCAATAGCAGATCTATCTATGATACATAATAATCAAGGCACTGAGAAGATTCATAACATAAACAAAAAATAACCAAGAAAACTAAATACACAAGATATACGTGGTTCACCCCAGTGTGGGGCTACGTCCACCAACCGCTTTGACTTCTTTATTATTCGTCCATATCTTACATTCATTCACCCATGTGCACTAAGACACATATTTATCCTTCACAATAGACAAGAGATCTGCGCATTGAGCACCAGATCCTCCTTCCAATACTAGGTCCAGGCACAGATCCAATTCTCTATCAATCACAAAGCCTTAATGCATATACATTTTTTTGCACAAAGTAACTCAACTACTCACACCTAGCTATCCAAAACTTCTCTCTTAATTCACTTGCTTCTACCATACATTCTTACTTATTTATACTTTTACAATCCCTTACAATAAGGCTTAATCATGGTTAAACCCCATGGGCCGACATCCCATAACCCATTATAAAAACCCTAAAGAACCCCTTAATAGGTCCACATATCCCACAAAACAAGTGAGATCTGTGATCTCAGCCCCACCTAGGCGCTCCTTCCTCGACCATAGTGTCAAAGTCCAAAAGTGGTCCAAATCTGACCAAGGTTTCCTTAAAACTTGGTCGAGGGCCAAGAGGTGCCCAACACTCACCTGCGACTCATCCTGAGTCACTCAAGTCTAGACAAAGCTGCTTCTAAGGCCTCAATATTAACTCAGGCTGCCTCAACTTGCTTCTTCACCTGAGCCTCCTACTCAACAAGTTCCTGGATCATATGCTTTGTAACAGGCCCTTCCAGGCACTGTTCTACTGATGCAACCACTTGGTCCAATTGTGATCCTTTTCCATCAATGTATTTGAACACCTTCCAGGCTTCATCCAACACAGGTTGTAGCTTCTACGTGACTTCCATTACTCTACCCTATAGGGAAGTGATCTGTTGTTGTACTATGTGCTTCTCCTATGATCTCTTCATTCTTTCAACTGCAGTGAGCAACTTCATCTATGTCTGTAGGGAAAATGCTTGCTATTGTGCCTCCTGTAATTACGATTCCAGCTTCCTTAGCTCTTGATCCTTTGTGAGGTGTTCATATGTCTGTGTGCTTCTATTACTTAGTTTTTTTCATTATGAGGCGAGGGCTTTGATTATTACAATTTATTCTTAGTGGTCTCCTCCCTGTGGTCACACACCTCCTTCTGAGTGGTCTCTACTGCTTGGGCCTCTAATTATGTTATTTTATCCTGAAGCTGTTAAAGGGTATCAATGAGCTTCACCACTTGAGCCTCGACCAACCCTTGCTCCTCCTGTGCCAAGCCTGACACAAAGTGACATGCTTTACTCACTACTTCTTTGACCATGGACCATTCTACGAGCAAATTCTCCTTTTCTCTCTGTAGATGGGATTTTTCGTCGTGGAGCATCACCTGAAACTCTTCTCTCTCACTTTCATAGGTAGTTAGACTATACCACACTACTCGTAATTGTTCTAAGGCTTCATCTTTCTCTTTTTTCAATTCTTCTGTAGTCTTCTCCTTCTCTTCCTGGATTCTCTGAAGTCAATCTTCTGTCGCATCTGGAAGTCTTCTTAATTGGGCTAGTTCATACCCCAATTATGTAATCTGTGACAAAGAAGGTGTAGTGGGTACTGCACAGATCAAACACACAACTTTCTATACTTATTTTAATCGCTTTTCGATCCTTCCATATAACTCCTCCTGATTCTCTCCATATCTCTGCAAGATTTCCTGAAAATTTTCCTCCATATCTCTGTGAACCATATTCATATCATCCTCCATGAGTGTGGCCTCCAACTAGGGATTATTAGGGAACGCTTTCTTCCTTGCTGAAGGTTTCTTGGGAAAAACCTTCCTCTTCTGTGGTGTGACTGTTCTAGTAGGGGGGTCTTTAGGTAGTGTACCTTCACCTACTCCTTGTTCTTCTCCTTTATCCCCTCCTCCTTTTCCATCTACTTCGTCTTCTCCTCCTCCTCCGAGTGAGCCAAACTCATTATCTTTAGAAGCATCATCCTCCTCATTGCTCTCTATATCCTAGAATTTATCCTTCTTTTTGTTCTTCTTTGTCCCACTGAAATATCTGACATGCTCGACCCGAGTGACTATGGGGCTTCCTATGGTGTCGGTGTCAGAGATTTTTGCATCAACGGTAGGTACAAGAAATTCCTTTGGCCATTCCTTTGTCATATGCTCCATTTATTTGTTTATCAGCTTGTAGTATGATTGTAGTTCTTCCTTGTTCTCATCTCTGTGCACAGTGATGTAGATGAAATGCATATCTACATGGAACTTTGATATTGGTCAGTACTGGTGTAAGGTGCATGGTGTCATGCATGGAAATGATTGAATGACAACCTTCAATTGTTGGTAGTATGCATGAAACACAACATTGGACTTACACTACTTCGTCATGTAGTTGGTGTACCACAATTTTGAAAACTGAGTGGCCAACGCCTTTGAGGGTTCAATCTATGGGAAGGTGGATCCTTCAAGCATATTCCAAGTGACAAATGTGATCAAAATGATCAGACAACTATAGTGGAATTCATATCCAAAATCCTAGGCTTTGCGACAATATTTCTTTAGTTCATTGATGAGGTAGCTCACCCAGTTCATCTGCATGCCCTCCATACATTTTACTGCGAGGTCCACCAAAAATCCAGTGACCTATGTGGGTCGGTTCATCCTTACGAGATTGCAACCTATGATTTGGAAATCGAGCCACACTGTGCCATCCTGTATAGAGGCTACCTTGTAACCTCGCTTTCCTTTTTTGACTTCTCCGTAATCTTCCTTGATGCATTATGCCAGGGAACGGTCTAAGGCCTTCCCTAGATAGAACTGCCGAGGTTCAGGTCCTTTCATACTAAAGCCTGTAATCTAGTGGATCAATGCCGGATCCACAGTAATCCTCTGGTCGAGCCACATGTATCCGCCATGATAGCACGGCAAGAGGAGTTTAGTGCAAGCATTAACCTCCAGGTGATGGCCAAAATGTACAGGAAATTCAAAAATATGTTTAGAGAGTTTCCTATGGATTGTTTAGGTGTTACTCTATAACCCCATAGGGCATTATGAATTAAATTATGCCAATTCCCCTAATTTTTAACAACTATTTTTTTTAAATTCTCACCAGGTTTTTATTCGTTGAATATTCTACTCCATTCCCTTGCAGATAGTTAGCAAAGTATCTTATTATGATCCCCTTATCCAGGGTGAATTCTATCAAGCACATGGTAGAAAAGTCGGAAGCATTGTCAAAAGCAAGGACATAGGGCATCCCAAACCTTGTTATTAGTTGTTGTTCTAAAAATTAGATCACTACCCTTTCATTAACATCTGTGAGAGGGATAGCCTCCATCCATCTCGTGAAATAATCTGTAGCAGTCAATATATATTTATGTTGTTTTGACGATTTAGGAGTAATTTTTCCTATGATGTATATTCCCCATTGCTCGAATGTTCTGGATATGGTCACTAGATGAAGTGGAATGGATTCCCTATTTTTCCTACCAGCGCTTACTTGACAAGATTTACATTTCCTAGCATACGCATGAGCATCCCTGAACAGATGTTGGCCCAATGGTAGAACTAGGGTTCAACACTTAACAATGTACCAACAAAACCTTGACTGTCAGCCCTTTCAGCAACACCTGCAGAGCAGGTGAGGTCTCACCCAAGGTAGAAGCAAGGGGGGGTTACAAGACACAGGTGTTTGTAACCAAGATGGGACATAGATCTATGATTATAACACTTCGCAGGATATTTTATTAACACTTAGGAACAACATGCATTAGTTTCTTAGCTTTATTAACATCACAAAACATACCCAAAGATAGATCAACGCACTAACAATAAATCATTACATATCCTAATAACTTAGCATTGAATTAGATCTAAATTCCATTTACCCTTAACACAAGTAAAGCACTTAAGCAATAACATATATATTTATCATACATAATAATCAAGGCACTGAGAAAATTCATAACATAAACAACAAAGCACCAACAAAACCAAAGACACAAGATATACATAGTTCACCCTAGTGTGGGGCTATGTCCACCAACCGCTTCTCCTTCTTTATTATTCATCCAGATCTTACATTCATTCACTCATGTGCACTAAGAGACAGAGTTATGCTTCATAATGGACATGAAATCTGTGCACTGAGCACTAGATCCTCCTTCCAATACTAGGTCCAAGCACATAGCCAATTATCTATCAAGCACAAAGCCTTAATGTGTATATATTATTTTGCACAAAGAAACTCAACTACTCACACTTAGCTATCTAGATTCCGTGAACCTGCCTCCTGAGAAGTTCCATTTTGTGAAGTCTTCCATATGTTCTCTTTAGCTTCTTGTACCTTTTCCAACTTATCTTGAGCTTCCTTGCCTTCTTTCTTGTGATTTGAGTCTCTCTAACTATTTCTGGAATCCTCTTTCCATTCTTATTCTTATCTTCCCCTAGCATAGTGGCTTCTCACTATTGAGGTGCCCTCAAACATTCTTAAGTTAATATCCCTTCTGTTAATAGTTCCCGGGTGGATATACTTCTTTATTGCATAGATAGGTTCTGCAAGCATTCTTACATTCTTTCAACCTTGACAAATAATTCTCTTGCCTCCTGCATTGTTACTTTGTTCTGTTGCTTCGACTTATCCTCTCATTCTTCTATTAGTCGATCTATTTTTCTAGCTATGAAATCCCTTAGTTCTTTCTTTTTCTTTTCTGTGGCCTCTTCCTCTTCTTTTCTTCTGATATGATCTTTCTCAATCCAAGTCTTACCTAATAAAATTAGTAAGGGGGAGTTGTCCCCAACAAACTTAATGATTTCAAATTCCTCTTTAGTCGATGTTCCATGAACAATAATATGTACATTAGTAACTCTTCCACATAGGTTATCATCTTACCCTTAAACAAGCCTATTCTTCCTAATGAAGGTATCACAATAGGCTTTCCCAACGTTTCCCAAGTGTCTTCTGTCATAATATTCACTTGTGTTTCCTCATCCAAGACACAGTCTATGCCAAAGTCTTCTATTCTTTTACTTATGTGCTATTTTACTTTTGGGATCTATGGTAAACTGACATCTTTGCAAACATCCATCATTTATTTCAACTGTAATACCATAATATGAACTTCCTCTGACCTTTCTTATTTTTTTATTTTCTAACATGCCCTTAGTCTCTTGAATTTCTTCGTAGTTTTCTTGTCTTTCATTCATCCTTTCGAGTTTAGAAATCATCCTTGGACAATCCTCAACCTCATGACCAACAATCTTACAACATAGACAAATGGGACCTGTGCTAGGGAATTCCTTAGTAAGATGTCTCGACCTACTGTATTTATAACACAAAGTTAATCCTATTTTTCTTTTAAACATTCCCCAACCTCTTCTGCACTATACATCGCCTCTAGGGTCATAGTGTTGGACCTGCAATCTACACAAAACAATTCTAGGTTCCTACATCCATTTATTAGTCCAAAAACTCTTTCTATGTATAGGAATAACATATATTTCTTCATTTCCATTAAATGTACTCAAATCAACTCTTTCTTTCAACTATGCCCTAACCTTCAGACTAAGACATAGTCTATTAAACATACTTAAATTCATGTTTCTGAAACAAAAATTTTCACTTATCTTTCTCTTGTCAAAGCACAAAGCTTACCTCTTTTAGAATATTGCCTCTTTTCTTCAGATCAGATTTCTTTCTTAGCATAAAGCTTCACAAGTCAAGTAGAGTGCTGCGCACTTCAACAACAGATATATTCATCGATATTCTCTTTTCTTTACTTCAATTCCTAGTAGTCGAAGTTTCAGGTCTCGACAACAGAAACATTTGTTGGCATAGGGGTAGACCCAGGGTTCAACGCTTAACAATGCACCAATAAAACCATGACTATTTTCCCTTTCAGCAACACCTTTGGAGCAGGCGAGGTCTCAACCGAGGTACAAGAAAGGGGGGGTTACAAGACACAGGTGTCTGTAACCAAGCTGGGACACATATATGTGATTATAACACTTCGCAGGATATTCTATTGACACTTAGGAACAACATGAATTAGTTTCTTAGCTTTATTAACATCACAGAACGTACCCAAAGATAGATCATCACGGTAACAATAAATGATTACATATCCTAAGCACTTAGCACTAAGTTATATCTAACATTCATTTACCCTTAACACAAGTAAAGCATTTAAGAAATAAAAAATCGATCTATCATACATAATAATCAAGGCATTGAGAAGATTCATAACATAAACAACAAAACACCAAGAAAACCAAAGACATATGATATACATGGCTCACCCGAGTGTGGGGATACATCCACCAACTGCTTTGCCTTCTTTATTATTCATCCAGATCTTACATTCATTCACTCCTGTTCACTAATACAAAGAGTTATGCTTCGCAATGGATAGGAGATCTGTGCACTGAGCACCGGATCCTCCTTCGAATACTAGGTCCAGGCACAAAGGCAATTCTCTATCAAGCACAAATCCTTAATGCATATACATTTTGTTGCACAAAGAAACTCAACTACTCGCAGTTAGCTATCCAAAACTTCTGTCTTACTTCGCTTTCTTCTACCATACATTCTTACTTATTTATACTTTTACAATCCCTTACAATAAGGCCTAATCATGGGTAAATCCCATGGGCCGACATCACATAACCCATTAAAAAACCCTAAAGAACCCCTTACTGGGTCCACATAGCTCAAACAATAAGTGAGATCCATGATCTCAGGTCCTCTTGGGTGCTCCTTGTTATGGGTGGGAAATCCCTTTTATGGACTAGCACTAAGGGTTTAATCATGCATGCAGAAAATGACCATTTTAAGGCCTCTACTTTTTCCCTATTCTCCCAACACAAAAACCCACATTCATGCAATACAAAGGTGCAAACAAGATTAGGTAAGTCTACCTTAAATCCTTTGTTTGATTTCAATCCCTTCTCTTTCACTCGCTCCTTGACTACAAGACTCCTCCCAAAGATGAATTGCATTCACACATGGACAAACAGAGAGCTACAAACATGCATTTCATATACTAATTGTTGGGTTAGATGTGACAATATCATGAAATAAATACACAATTTGAACACATGATATGGTGGGACAAAAAAAGTATTCCCTTTTGTATTAATCTTCACAAGAGTAAACTTTACAATATGTGGTCGGCACTGCTCCTCAAATCTGGTCTTGGGCTCCTCTTAAACTGTGCTCCAACTGCTTCTGTATAAGCTTCGCTTCACACAATAGTTGCAAAAGGTTGAGGCTAGGGGAATGGTAATTCGGGTAGAGTTTCTTTACTATGATTTTCCTCCTTTCAAATGGGACCCCTAACCCTTCTTTTATAGGCTAGAAGGAGCTAGGTATTTAGTCGAGTGACTAGCCATGCATGGTCGAAAGGTTTAGTTAACTCACCCAAAACTATGTGTTCCATCAACAACTTTCCATTTTTTGTGCTTTTGTGGGTACACATGGGTTGAAATGGGCTATCTAGCATGTACATGCGGGCTGTAGTGGGTCGGATAGAGTGTACACGCGGGATGTACTGGGTCAGATAGCGTGTGCCCTTAAAAAAGGTGTTTTTAAGAAGAGATGTTCAGTAGTGGCTTGGCGAAGAATGAAAATGAGATGGCTTGATGCCAGGTAAGAATGTTTGATGCAAATTAGGGTTATGACAGATGCCCCCTAATGTGTGAGGTCAGAATAGCATCTGATGGCCGAAATACATTATCAACCTTTATCAGTGTACCAAACCAGTGAGCCCAATGACCAAAATGCAGGAGGTGCCATCTCCAAAATAACAATTATCTCACTGAGGGGGGCATGCCCATGCTCAGAATGAAATAAAATCATGGCTACCAATAAAATAGACTATATATCCATGTCATATAACTATATAAAGTGTATCCACAAGCAATACACAACGGATCTACATCTCAAAATAAAAAATATATACATGTATAGTATCCATGTTCTATAAATTGATAAGGCCTGATGGCTAGAGATGAGGTCTTCAAAGCTTGAGCATCAACTTCAAAATCTTTAAAAATCGGGTAGGAGTGTAATATGAGTGTACAAATTCACTACCCAGAGGTCTTCGAAGGCTCATCAGGCATGGACTAGAGGATCTTGATGATAAGACGAAAGGGTTCATTGATTTCAAACAAAGACTTGATTGGACTTTTGGGATGGATGGGCATGGGGTAAGAGACAATAATACAGAGGGGCCGACTCAAGCTTGGTAAAAAATTCCCTTGGACAATAACATGAAAAATGATGAGACTCAGGCAACATGATGTTGACATAAGTTCACGATGTAGGAGACAACACAAACTCCCCATATGTTTGGAACAATAACCATATGGAGGAGGACACATCTCTACGGAGAGAGAATAGATTCCTAAGGTGATATTAAATCCTAGGGCTTGATGAACAAATGGAAGGATGTGCTTTGTCCAAGGGTGATTCATTGTGCTTCCAATAAAAATAAAATACGTTTCCCTTCCTCTTTTTGGGATATATTTGTTTTTTTTTTGTCTTTTTCAATAATTTTGGAAAAAGAATAAAAGAATGCTACGTTACAAAAGAGGAATGAGTGTCACAAACATACTAGTTCTATGCACAAGGATAAGACTGATGTTTAGAGAAAGGACACTCAGAAAATCCCTCCTGGGGCCAAAGGTGTCAAGACACAAAGGCAAAGTGCTACAGGGTTTGCCTATAAGGCATGCTTCAGATGGTTCAATTGAGAGCAACATGGAGCCGAAATTAGGCCAAATATGTAGGTATGGAAACATGGTTAACAAAACACACAATGATAACGTCCTTCGATGTAATTTTAACGATCCTAGAGAAGGTAAGCTCGACATTTTTTCATATTTAGAGAGTTTGAAAAAACGTAAAAGGAGACTCTGCTGGGGTAACTTTTTCGAAGATAGTCTATTCGACTTGAAAAGGGGGTAAACTACCACCTAACAAACGTCTATTCAAAACCATTTTAACGAGTGTGATAGAGACAAGATCACTCAACGATTTTTTCATTTTTAAGGAGTCTGAAAAAAGCTTAACTATGGACTCTGTCAGGAATGTTCTTCTGGACCATTTTAATGAGTGTGAAAGAATAAGGTCACTCGACGATCTTTTTAATTTTAGGGAGTCTGAAAACAACTTAAATATGGACTCCATGGGGGTTCGTTTTTCGTAAATTTAGTCCCTCGAGCTCGAAAAAGGGTTAAAATTATACCTGAGAATACTCTTCTAGAGAACTGAAGTTCCTAGAGTATACCTTTGTTCGTATAGTTGACCATCCATAATGGAAAAGGGGTAAACTACCAATGGATAGATGTGCCTTCAAATTTTAGTTTAACAAGCTGAAAGACAACAAGATCGCTCAACAATATTTTCATGTTTTAAAGGGTCTGAAAAGGGATTAAAAGGGGACCCGTGGGGGCTACGACTCATGTATGAAACTGTTTCAAGTAGAGCCCGCTGCTAGGCTCGAACCAAGAGTCTCTTCGATAGTCAACTTGGAAAGTCTCCCAAAAGGGAAGAAAACACAAACCACGGTGTAAATCCTCCCGTGGTATGGAAACCATAGTCATGGCTTCAAGGATAGCCTCATATGAAGGAAATTCAAAATCCAAGAAATCATGCAAACAAGGGTTGATAGTCCCAAAGGGTGAAGTAAAATGAGCATACTCCATATGACAATGGAGATTCTAGCTAGGACTGGCAGAGTCTATCAGTGAAAAATCACAAGCATGAGGGCTTGAGGATATACAAACAACGAGATTCGACTCAGAAGGATACTCAATCCCACTCAGACCAAGAGAGGGAAGAAAGGATCCCATGCCCCCATTGGATAAACCAATGGATCAATTGTTGATTCCAAGTCTATAGAAGGAAAAGATGATTGCAGAGGTTCCTGCTCAGAAGCAATTGAACACCGAGGATAAGACACCACATAATTAACTTGTAACAGGGTGGAGTCTACATGAACACTAGGAACATATAAAGGGGTAGCCTGAAATAACATTGAATTAGGATGGTGATTATCAGATGCCAACTAGCCAATAGTGATAATGCTTCCATTGTGAGGGAAATGCATCACCCGAAAAAGCATAGACACCACAACGTTCATAGCATATACATAATCACGCCCGAGAAGCATATTGAAATCTAATGGGCCTTTCACCACTATAACATCAACAAGGATATTCTTTCCACCTAATGAGATAGGTAATTGAGGAATAACCCCCAAAAATTCACTAGGATGTCTGTCAAAAGCCAATAGTTCATGCGAAGAAGACATAAGCTCAGGAGATCCCAAGACTTTCCCAACCGAGGAGGATAAAATACTTGTAGAGGATCCTTCATCTATGATACATTGATAAATTTTTGATGAATTAAGTTCAACCCTTATTTTAAAAGGTGAAAAAGAAGGAGGATGAGGCTCAACAAGATCATTCCAATCAAAGGAAACTATCCTAGGTCTTGGAGGGGGTGTGCTTGAAATGAGTAGAATGCCCCCTTGTTCTGAGAGTATTGAACTGGAAATGCTAAAAACATATTCGATAGACACATCACTCCCCAAAAGAAGAGTGGGATCATCTGATGACTACATCAGCATGACCACTTTCACAACCAATGGCTGAATAGGTTGGGGGACTACATGGTTTAAAGGCACCTTACCCCCGAAAAGAGGAGTAGGATCAATGGATGATTGCATCAGCATGACCACTTTCTCAACCAATGGTTGAATAACCTGAGAGACTACAAGGTCTAAAGGCACCTCACCCCTCAAAAGAGGAGTGGGATCAGCCGATGACTGCATCGGTGTGACCACTTTCTCAACCAATGGATGAATAGGCTGAGAGACTACAAGGTCTAAAGGCACCTCACCCCTTGAAAGATGAGTGGGATCAAACGATGACTGCATCGGTGTGACCACTTTCTCAACCAATGGCTGAATAGGCTAAGAGACTACAAGATCTAAAGGCACCTCACCCCTCAAAAGAGGAATGGGATCAACTGATGATGATATCGATGTGACCACTTTCTCAACCAATGGTTGAACAGACTGTCAGGAAACCTGAGAAGACTCAGAATCAGAAGAGCTTGCAGACGGGGACCACAATATTTGTACCTTTGGAATTCCATGGCATAGATGATGTTAAGCCTCTAAATTGACATGCCCACTACCCTATTATACTCCTCATCTATACCTTTTTGGCTTACCTAAGCTTGGATAAATGACAAAGAACACTACCATTAGCCATTGATAAGGTCATAAGGTAAACTATAATTAATTCATGCATTTTTCTGGTTTATTGAGCTAGGAGATTAAATGTTTCATGTACTAATGCTTCAATTTGCCATGTATAACCTTTGACCTCTAGATAAGTCCAACCTTCCTATACCAGCTCAACTATCTGGTAATTATGCGCCAGATTGACACTGTCTGAATCCGGTACCAAACACACCTTCTATTTAGATGCAGTACCAAATCTCACCTGTCGCGATCTAGTACCAATGGTCGTAGACTGTCGTGATCCGGTACCAACCATTTGTGCACTGTTCAGATCTGGTACCATCTACCTGTCATGATCTGGTACGAATACAGGAAGCCGAATGTACCAAGTTTAGCTCCAGATCGTGCCCAAGACAATTTTTGGATGTTTATTGAATAATAAATGTTTTATCAAGGCTATGTTAGGATAGTTTGTTATTGCTTCATCCTCATGCACTTCATGTCATGAGGTTGAAGGTTAAAATATGTAATAGAATAATTAAATTTGACAATTGACTGATTTGCAAAATATTTCGCCTCCTTGTGTTTCATGACTAAGACTGTTTAAATAGTCATGGCAAGGATGGTGGAGGTAGTAGAGAGTTAGCATAACACAACATGTGAAGCAACGTTACATATTGTAGAACATATCCTAGGTGAATATTAATAGAAGGACATCATTTATCTCCATGTCTTGATCGTCTATGCTTGAATGTGAGTTGAGTTGTTAGCATAGTTTGATTCTATGTTTTGAAGTTTGAGTAAGAGTAATGTGTGGGTTGAAAGCAAGCTTAATATAGACTCCAGTCACTGACCTGTTGAAGTGGCAAGGGCCCACTGCCCAATAAAGGTCAGCATCTTCGTAGATTAGTATTAGCATTTGATTTCAATAGTGTAAATGTTAGATTAGATGAAGCTTTACTTCTTTTAGATGATAGCAGTATAGTTTAGACTAGGATTTTGATTATATGATTGCTCATAGATCTTTACTCACTCTGTTTTGCATATGCTCCGTTTTTGTGTTTTTTATGAATTTGATTTTGTTTCATGGACATAAATGTTGGCAGCAGTAGTCAGATATATTTGAAGGAGAACTAGTGAAGTTCACAACAACACATTGTGAACCACAACAGACTCAGTATATTGACTATTGAACTACCCATGCTATGTCTTGATGATTGATGTGTGATTTACCTTTTAAAATTGTGATTGCATAGTTAGTTTTATGGGTCAGATAGTAGATTTGATATGTCAAAAGAACTCCATCTCATACTTACATGTGCCATAATGGAGTAGATAGCCTCTTCATGAAAGAAACCCAAAGTGTCTTTCAATTTGCTAGCATATATAATCTAAAATAGTTCTATACTCATGATATTAGAATTACCTTTCTTATTGGTGTCTTGTAACTCTGTTGATTATGAATCCTAGATTGATAATTAACGAGTGCATTATACTAAACATATAAGCAGCAGAACATTTTGGCGTCGTTGCCGAGGAGTTGCAAATGGTAGGAAATGATTTTTAGGTTAGATTGTTTGCATAGTTTTTGAATGCTTTTAAAGGATACTTGAGGGAGGAGGATAAAACATTTAAGACATGAGTGAAGAGCCATGCAGACTATTGTTCCTGAGTCTGTACTAAGGCTTAAAGTACAGTGTCAAGGCATCCGAAAGTATGTAAAAGATGAATACAAAAATAAAGTCACCTCGGTATGAGAAACTAGAGCAGATTTCTACGTTCTCGTCGTCTAGCTTCCAACTACTCTTGAGCAGTTATATCACGCTGAATGGCTGCCCATGAAAGTTCTAATTCCTCCTAGGTGTTAGCAGTTTTAAGGATGGTATCGAAAATATTTAAAGCGATATGATTTTGATTAGAGAGTCCGGGTTGAATATTAGGTTGAGTAGCTGCAGGGACAGTCATTGAGAAACATTACCAGTAAGGAAAGATTTAAAGGGAGATTTCAACGCTGTTTCAATTCAGTCGAAATAAGAGAAATTTTTGCATGAAGAACAAAATAGGAATGCAAACTGAAGTCCCTTTCCCGTAACTGTATTATTTTTTAGTAAAAGATGTGGAATGAGAGAAAAACATTTAGTTGTGGATAACGTAAGGTTCCTATTAGTGGAAAACTCACACATACACAGAAGAAGAAATTGACATAGAAATAATTGAAATAGTGTAAATAAATATAAAATTATGTAAATGCAAATTGGTCTTACACCCGCTGATAGATGGTGCAGAGGAAAGACAAGAAACAATTACAGAAAGATAAAATCCCTTCACTATAGTAGTGATAGTACTAAATTATAGTGATACACATCAATTATGTAGAGCAAAATGAAAAGAAACAAAAAACATAACGAAACAAACTTGTAACACAGTCGTGACGGAATTAGGAATCTTCAAATTTGCTTGTATTAACTTCCTTCATGCAAAAACTCTATTACAATCGATACTAAAAAAAGTCCAGCCTTTTGGTCTTCTTTTTGTGATCTATTTATACAAATTTTGCCTCTCGGTTTTTAGAAGAGCGAAATCACTCCATCTGTCCTAATCCATTTTCAAAAAAGTKCCAGGTGCCTGTCTTTGCTTAGATTCAATGCATATGATACATTTGTCCAWAAAATGGAATACAAGMTGTGAAGGTTCCKCTTAACARYTGGGAGGAGMGAAATCACTCCATTTCTMYTACTTCCTTTTCAAGAAGTGCCAGGTGCTTGTCCTCGCATGGATTCAGTGTACATGATACATTTGTCCATAAACTGGGATACAAGCTATGAAGGCTCGGCTTGACAACTGGCTTCGGCAAAATAGCAGTCTCGGGCTAACTGTGGAAGTTTATTACCTATTTGTGCATCGATGTTGTCCAGGGCGCCGAGTTGTGCACTAGGTTGAATCAAATGTTGGTCGATTTGAGCCATGTCTATCCTGTTCATCTTAGAGATTTCCGCCGAATTCTTCTCATTCTTCTCCTTCATGTCGAGGGAAATCCGATCTATATTCATCTGCCTTAGTGTCTCTGTGCCACCTCTGCTCTCTATCCATAATAGCTCACCATTTATGGCATTAAAGGCTTCTTCTATTGAATTTGAAACTTTTTGAGCCTGCTCCTTGCTTAAAGTAATATCATGTTCCCAATTTTTTAACAAAATATTACAGCTAGTTTGTTCGGCAATGGTGAGTCCAGGGGGACCTGCTGAAAATCTGTTGTTGGTAGCTATCACTGCTTCTTGGAAAGCGACCCGAGCAGCTTCTGCGTTTCTTTCTTTGACAATCAGGCTCTCAGAAATCTGATGCATTAACAAGCAATCTTCTCGAATCTCCCCCACTTTGTTTAGCAGACTGTGTTGAGAAGAAGAGATCCTACTCCGAATATCGATTGCTCGGGATTTAACAATCTCGATGTCGACCACCTTGCTTTTCGCGACCTCTAACTGAGCCTGCAGCTGTGTGATCATATCCCTCTACTGACCAGCCTGCACCTGACCATCTCGGATCACTGAATTTGCTTGTTCCAGTTTGGTTTTGAGGACTTCGATTTCTTTCTTATCGGTCAATCAGGCTAGCTCTATTGCTCCACTCGCTTGACTCTCAGTTTTTTCTGCAACCGAAGCTACTTGGGCTTCAAGAGTTTTGATCAGTCGATTCTTTCTCTTGAGCTGATTTTTCAACATCGCAACCAAGAATTGGTTCGCTGACGCATATGCTCCTAGCGTCCCTTCTATCTCTGTGGCGAACTCATCACTCTTCTTGTTTTTTCCATTTGTCATTACTTTGAATTTTTTAACAGTGGACTCTCCCTCTTGATAAAATTCCCGCTTTACTACAACTTTTCTCTTTCTGTCAAAAAAGAACTCATTAGGGGGGAGTTCCTCTGCCCTTATAGGTCTTAGTTCTTCACCAAATATCCATCCCTCGCTAACATCTCCCTGTGTCGACTGCAAGGGTGTGACAGAGGTGATGGGTTCCCTGATCTGCTTCGCCGCCTTTCCTGGTGTGTCGAGTGAGCCCTACTCCTTCGGAGGATCAGAGGCCTTCGTCTCTATCTCCAGTTTCTGAGTCTCTAGCGGGTCTATGTTTTTTACTTCCACCTATGGACTATGTTCCTTGGGTGGGTCAGTAGTCCCTTCTTCTGTTTCGGGATTCTTTTCTTGCTCGGGACTTCTCCTGTTCGGGGTTCTTTTCCTGCTCGGGACTCTTCTCCTGTTCGGGATTCTCCTCCTGCTGTCCTTCTTGACGTCTTTCAGTGTTAGAATTTTATCCCTCAGAGCTTTCGACCTCCTTCTCTTTATCCTAGGAAAGTCCCAAACCTCCTGGCACCACGGGGAGACATCTTTTCCTATGCTCTTGAAATTTTAAAACAGAGACCCTGTCTTCGGGTGCTAGAGATCTTATTCGAAATTGCACTTCCGCATAGGACCTCACCCCTCGGAAAACATCATCCGAGGGTGAGCATTCGTTCTCAAACCTATTTAATCCACAATTTCCCAAATGGGTGCTTACAATTCTCTGAGGATTATGCTTTTTGTACTCAATAGAGACTAGGCTCAACTCTTCTAAGGTTGCAGCCTCAACCTTAGCATGTCCAAAATCTAATAAGGAATAGGAATTTATCCGAACGGGAAAAAACGGCCATACCTTCTTTGATGACTCTTTGAGCTCTTTACTCACTCCGCCAATCACTGTTTATCGAGCAATCTCATGACAGGCTAGCTTGTCGGGGATGAACAGCGGTAGCGCCAGAGGAGGAACAGTAGCTCCGAAAACTCTAAAATAGGAGAATTCTTCTTCTATGTACCAATCCACGATACTGCTCAGATTCGAAGCAATGCTATCCAAGATGCGGGGTGGCGAAAGACCAAAAATGGCGATGTGCAGGGGCACCATCACCCAGTTGAAAATCTCATAAATAAACTTATTTGCATTATTTTCCCACAACTTGTCGTGGTACTCATGCAAAATTTTTCCTTGGGTTGGGCACCAAGCCCAATTCATCAAAGGAAAAGGTGTCATGGAGCATATTGCATCCATGATATACGCGGAAATAAAGAATCTGGATGGTCTCCTGGCTTCTTTTTTCTTCCGGTACTCTGTGACCCTGTTGAACAAACTGTCGGAGAGGATCTTCGCCCAATTGAATGAGCAACCTTCTGCTACCCGAAAGATGAGAGGTACCCACTGGATGTAAAAATGCACAGTATCCTCATTTCTGAAAAGTCGGCACATCATCATCGCCACATACATATACTGTGGCTCCAGCAAAGAAATTGAATACATGCCCTTGTCATTCTCTCTGAATGTCGTGGAGCGCGAAACCCAATATTTTATCAAACCAGGCATGGTTTTATCATATTCTTCTCACTCCTTCTTTTTGAATTCCTCCAAGAATTCATTGCCATATATATATTCATAAGTCGCTGGTAGCTTATACATAGATTGGATATGCTCTGGTCTGAAAGTCCCGACCGTGTTCCGTCGGTCATTTATGATAGTTCTGGTGGGTAGGTCGATGTGATACAATGCCCATCGGATCATATCATAGTATGGGAGAAACTGAGGTCTGGTTGCAACCAGGTGCATTCCCAACTGAAAAATTGTTTTGTACTTAGTGTTCAGGTCGTCCTTTACAATATCATTGTCATCGTCATCTGAGTCTGAATAGTTTACCAACTCGGATTGCAGAATGTCTGAAATAAACGACCAGGTGGGTACTGAGCTGCCAGACTAAGGCGAAGTATCTGAGATCTTGTATGTACCCTGCGCTGCAAACTCAACATTTTCTTTCGCTGCTCTCCTTGGAGCCATAGCTGACGCTTGCTTCTTCGCTCTTCTGTGATAAACCTATGTATACATGCAGAAACTGGTTCACTCGGAGAAAGGTGTGCTCTACATGCTTATGAGAAATGTTTAAAATAAAATGAAACACATGTTTATATTTGAACACTCTGTACTATTCGAATTAAGTCTGTCAAATCGTAATTTAGAAACCATTCATTGCGTAAATCCGATTTTGTTTATTCGTGGATTTACCCTAATTCTTCATTAATGTCATCAATGTTCGGCGGCTTGACAGGCAGTCGGGTTATGGAGAGCAAGTAAATACCTCGTGAAGAGTTCCAACCTCGATGCACGGGACAGATCTCGTTTAATTTAAAATTACAAATCTTAACGACTTAAATAATTTTCTCAATTTTCGCTGCATCATGAATTTCCTTTTCATATTTTGACTCTTCAACTCGCGAGACTGCGAGTGCCGATTCTAACATAATTAACGGCAACCGTGATTTGGTGCATCCTTAATTATATAATTAACTTAATCGCCATATCGCGACTCGGGAATTCGAAGACAAACCTTTCGAAGAATGATATGCCGAGTCGCGATATCGCGATGTGGCGATAATTAAGGCTCGAATTAAGAGAAGGAAATCTTAGATTAGGTGACTAATTAATCTCGCTAAAATTATGTCGCAACTTCGTGAATCAGAGTTTTGGACACCTTAACTCGATGAAAGAAAGTGATGAGTGACGAAGTGCTGAGAACCAAATTTGACCATGGTTAGTTTTTTACCTTTGGTCCTTGACCAAGGTTATCACAAAAGTTATCGCGTTCTCGGTTTTCAGGGCTGTAAAAACAAAAACTCAGGTTTGACAAATGCCTAGGCGCGAATTCCCGAATATGCATACTCATGAGTTTAAAATTTTTACCCTAGTTAATGTTTTGCGAATTCGTAGTTTCGCATTTCGGGACTTATGAATTCAAAGATTGAAGTATCCGGCTTGCGATGTCCCGAAATAAAACAAAAGAGCAATCATACTTGAGAAAAATGGATCTTTTTTGAAAGTGAAAAAGCATTGCTATTACGGCGACAAGATTTCAGAGTTTTATGATTTCGGAAGGAAAAGAAAAACAACTTTAGATCTCAAGTATCAAAAAATTGAAAATCACGCGAGGTGAAAAACAAGGGCGGCTCCAACATAGGCTCCAACTAGGGATCCCACTTCCCTGTGAGGCAGGAAGAACAATAGATCAGGTGCCAAAATTGGGTAAATGGAGTCATAGGCTAAAATCAACAGAAAAATCCAAGGAAAAAGATAGAAAGGGGGAGAAAATTTTCGCTTGGTACCCCAGTTTTTTTTTTGAAATCAGATACTCTTTCCAAACACAGCTGAAGTCCCTCCCACAGCTTTCCTTTTCTCACTACTAACTTAGGAGACGCTTTAAGATAGTCAAAACAACCCTAGGATATTCAACAGATCTTACGATCCTCAGCTTGCATTAAAAGAGTGCTATTATACAATTTAAAGTTGGGAAGTCCCATCGGAATTTGGGGAAATGATCAGGCTTTCCGAAAGTGTTGGTTACCAGAGTAGATTGATATTTATGTGTAATAGCCTTATAGATCTCCCAGACATTGCTTCACTGCCAGTGAGCCTGTTCAGTACCCCGGTGAAGTTGTCTGACCCTTTTTCACTGAATTTCTTTTCACCACTTCGGAAAATATTTATGCGTTTAAACGCTAAGACGAGGGAAATCATTTCTGAATTTCGTTTCATCATCTTAAAGAAATAAGTGGGGGCAATCATTTCTGAATTTCCTTTCACCACCTGTCTTAGTATTTACTTTTTAAAACACGAAGATGGGAGCAATCAGTTT
>JASDQU010207054.1:6612-16832 GCA_032191745.1 Picea mariana
TGGAATCCACAGAGCATTTCAGGCTAAATCCTTCTTCTATGGCAACAATACTCTTAGCCGCTCCGGCATCGCTGAAAACCAGAGTTCCCATAAATCTGTCTGAACTCGAATCCAAGACTTCCAAACGACATTTCCCACAGATTTCAATATTCTTAATTTAGATCGAAATTCTGGCCATTAAATCCCCTAATCACGAGTAAATGTCATGTCTGCAGCAGAAGCATTCATTGATTATTATGAGAGTGAGAGGAATATGATGAAATCTATGAAAATCCAACATAATCTGGAAAAGTGTACCCAATTTTCACAGTCCACAATTCAAATACAAATCAATCCATGTGGACATGTCTTCCACCACACGCCCGTTTCTCATCTTCAAACGTTTTTTCTCTCCCTTTTTCCGTTTTCCGACGTTTCGTTCATTCTCCGACGGTGATTCGTACTCCCGTCGGGTCGGATCGCAATCGAAATTCGATTTGGGAAATATTCTCCGATATCGCCACGCTCCTTTTTTTATTGACTAAGTTTAACTTTGACCGGCGGTAAACGCGGGGGAGAAAATTCCTATACCTTTTTACCTCTGGTTAAACGGTAAGAAGATGAGACGTCAATTTAATATACCTGCCGGACGGGTATTTCGGCGGCCCTACCGGTCGTGGATACTGGAGCACGGACGATCTGATTGGGTGAGTTGTACAGATTTGTCCTCCTAGTCAGGGGACACGTGTCCAGTACTTCCCGGCGGCGGCCTCCACAAAGCGCCGGCGCATTTTAAACAGTTTCTAACTATTTCTTCACATCCGGGCCCATTCTCTACTCACAAGCATTTTAAGCAGTTTTTAACTATTTCTTCACATCCGGGCCCATTTTCTACTCACAAGTTTTGAGCATGTGACCACACTGCAGTGGCTTATATGTGGTGTGAAGCAAAATAGTATTAGGTAGTACAACTATGAGCAATGGGAATGCACAAAGCATCTAATCAATATGTTAGTATGGGAAAGAGGGAAGCTGCTATCATATCAATATGGGGATTTGTATTATAAGATTTGTATTTTTCTTGATATAAATTTTTGTTTTTAAAAGAATTTTGTATATGGAGAATTTTAATAGTTTAATATAATGAAAGTTGTATTTTTTTTTTTCAACATTAAATTAGTGGTAGTTTAAACGTTTTATTTTTTGGTTGTTTTTCGATGATGTTTTTTTGTTTGATTTTGCCTAAAATCCGTTAGAAATTGTTGAATCTGTATATTTGAGTGGCTAAGTTTGTATAATTCGAGTACCTTAGTGGTTTTTCAGCACGTTGAATCCATTTATGCATTCAAAAATGCAATTTAAACAACAAAAAATAGCAATTTTATCCAAATTTACATCGTCGGATTCCGGTCAAAAAAACCCAAAAGGTAGAACGTTTAGCCAATGCCATTAAATTATATGGAATATTTTACATTGGAGTCATTTTCTATGAGCATCTTTCATTGAAGATGGATGGAGTTGTCTAATCGTGTAGCAAACCATACTTTCTGTCTAGTAACTTGACGGAATTTCATAATGAAAAATCTCTATTTTAGCAATGAAACGTTATTTTTTGTAATTTTTAACATTGCAAATCGGTTCCTTGGTCATCATTTCCATTCGCAAAAATCCTTTGTTGTTGTATTATTGCACGAGGGTCAAAATCTAAATGCGCTTATAGAAGCATAATCCGTCCCCGTAAGTAAGACCACGTGAAGCCATACTTACTCATGATTCCACCCAAATGGCCACGGGTTTGCAACATAAATTTGCAATTCCAAAATTTAAGGAAATTTCTTACCAGATTTATGAAAAAAGGTTATGTTTTCTACATGATTAGTTTATTCCAAGAGGAAATTCTCCTGGTCTTGAATAATCAATCAACTTAACACTCATTGCATGGTTAAGTGTGCTTGAGCCATAGTCAAACTGGAATGTGTAACCTTATGAAGAAGTCTCAGTTAACATGTGAAAGTGCATTTGAGCTAGAGTCATATCAATATGGGTGAAGCCCTCGTTATCAGGTGTGAGTCATAAAGGTGATGATTGACACTATGCGCTTCATTTCACAAGTTTTCATAATGTCTCATTGCCCTCGTGAGCATCCCTTAATGCTACGGTTCTTGAATTAATCTTTAGTGAATGATGCCCATGGGAGATGGGTTAGAGTGAACTAATATTTAGTGAATGATGCCCATGGGAGACGGATTAGAGTGAATTAATCTTTAGTGAATGATGCCCATGGGAGATGAGATGGGTTAGCATGACTCATCTCACAACCTCATTGAAGGCTCTTCCATAGAGCAACCCATTGCCATAAAGTCACAACCAACTCAATCTTGTACTCCATTTGTACTAGCAACGGTATTGTAGAGATCCAAGTCATATCTCTATCTATTTTGTGTGGGTCAATTTTGTACTCCATTTGTACCAATCATACCATTGTATAGATTCAATGGATGTCATTTTATTTTGTTTAATTCAATGTTTCATGGTACATTCACACATACAATTTATGGGTTTGCCATTTTTTGCTAACTCTATTACAAACTTCATTAACAAGCTTGTGTTCACACATTCTATGTCTATTGTTCTCTATAATAAGTTGTACATTTTTTTGGTTAATTTGTTCTGTGTGATAATTGTATTACTAGTTTATGTTCTCTTATTACACCAAACTCCTTATTGTGAATATTTCTAACTTTGTCTAGTGCTCATCCTCTAGGCACTTATAAGTTTCTCTCCACAAAATGACAATGTCCTCTTTCAAACATTTAATTTGGACACTCATGGATGTGATCGCATTCTCTTTTACTTTGATATCAACAATTATCAATGATTTTGATGAAATATCTTATAGGTTAAATTTAACTCATGAATATTATCGATATAATATTGATGTTGCCAACAATTTCAATATCATACCTTATAAGTTAAGTTTACAAATAAAATAATTATTATCTATATGATGTTACATAATACATATATACAAATTTAATCTCACATTAATACTCTTCTTCTTCCTAGAAGATTCCTCAATATTAATCTAAACCTTCATTTCCACATGAAAAATATGAGTAAATGAATCATTTTTAAAGTCAAATTGACGAGACATATTGTCTTGAAGATTCTCAATACATTCTTAAAAAAACAAAACCAAAAAAGTACACAAAATTTAAACTTAAACTAATTATAATACATATTTATCCCAAAGCACAACCCAATCAATATAAATTCAGATAGTCCCTCTCTTTTCTCCTACTTTCCACCACCCTTTTTGACTAAGTTTGATCTATTCAAATATTTGGTGCTCTTGTCTATTCTGAGTAGTGGGCCACAAGAAGATCAAGAATGTTGAGATTGTTTGGATTGTTCTGGTGGGCATCAATGACTTGTGCCATGAAATTGTGGAATTCTACGCTCATGGGATTTTCAAGATCACCCATCACTTTTAACAAAATCTTTCTGGGATATCATCATTCTCAACCACCTTGAAGTTTGTCCCTACAAGGTTGTGTGGGCGTGAATGACAAGGCAAATATTGTCTGATCTAAGACCAACTTTACAATGTTTCATATAAATATTTCAATAATTTTGGGTCAGCGACCCATCAATTCGCTGAAAGAGACCTCAACAAATCTTTTTTTCCAAGAAAAGTAACAACTTGACACTGGGTTTTTGGTAAAGTTGACAGAGACCTCAACAAATCTTTCTAACAAAGGTAACAATTTGATACTATGTTTTTTAAGGAAGCTTCATGTAATTATGAATGCTATCTAATCAAAATCCTTAAAATATTGTTCACAAGTGAAAGGTAACAACTTTATTTATTACTTTACTTAATTTCTTTATTTGGTATTATCATTTTTTTTGGAAAGAGTTAAAATATTAATAAATCATAATCTAAATGTTAATGAATTGCTTTTTTTTGGTCATTTAAAATAATATGAAGTAAAATTAATATTTTTGGTTTGAATTTTGAAAAAAATCATCTTAAATTAATAAAATCATAAATATAAGATGTTAATATTGTACAACCTAGTTGAAAAGGGTATTTAAGGGTGTTGAATCCTTTTTATATTAAAAACAACTATTTTAATAATCCAAGTAGGTGGTTTGACGAGATGGTTGGGAGATAGGTCTTGCACTCTCCTCACCCGAGTTCAAATCCTTAATGAGATTTTGACCTGCTATGATAAGGTTAGAAGGGTGGACGCCCCCCATGAGTGGGACCCCCTCACAAGTGTGTCTTCTAACGTCTCGACCCTTGTTAAGTCATAAGTTATCTACTAGGCATTGGCTTGTAGATTGTTGGCACTAGGGTAGGAATTATAGTGACATCCAATCGAATTTGAACCCGAATCTCACTCAGATAATCCCAACTAGTTCTTGATTATTTTAAATTAAAAAGAAAATACCAAAACAATTCAAAATTACAATTTTGAAAAATTATTTAATCAAATGTTAGTGATAACAAGTTAAAAAAAAAACATTTAAAACATTTATTATTCTTCTATTAATAATATCACCATTCCATTTGATAAATCAAACTCTCGTATATGAATGATACAAGTTAAAAATAAAGATATTTGCATTGTATAGAATAATTTAATAACATACAATCCAAGTGGGTCTAATGATACAACTTGAGTGGGTTTAATGGTTAAGAACATGTGTTTCCTCTTAGAAATTCATGGGTTCAAATCTAGAGGGTGTAGGGTATGCATACCTCCGTAGACTTTAGCAATCAAATCCATACACAAAGCCCTTTTCCCACAAACAAGGAAATCTCATAAACCAATTTAGTGTATAACTTGATCGTAACCTTACAAATAGATGATGATGATGAGGGTATTTGCAATCAATTTTATAGAATGTGCCAAATGTGATAATATAATTTGTATCGAAAAGGAAGATTCTCATAGTATAAAATATGCTTCCACTTTGAACCCCTATACTTTGTAATTATATTGTTAGGAAATCCCTTGTTAATGCATATCAATATTAAAATCCTCTCAAACTGCATTGTGAGGTTATTTGGAGTAAGATGTTGAAAAAACTCTAAGGAATCCCAATAGCTTGAAGGACATGCATGTTCTAAAGGCAGACTAGGAAGTTACACCCATATATAGACAAAATTATGACATGTTATGTTAGAATCAAAATTTTCATTTTATAGGAGAAGGATCAAATCAAAGTTTGAACATATATGATGTTCCTTTGAATATGATTTCTTTGTTATTCAAACATTCAAATATAATAAATGAGATATGTGAACCTTATTATTGATCGAACTCGAGCATGAAGAGTTAATCCATGAAACTATGTTTTACAAATACAAATTTTGGTTATTAAAATAAACAATAAGAACCCTCTAGTGCAAGTCCTTGTTTCCCTCTAAAATCCACTCATTGGGAAGATAAACCCTTTTGGATCTAGAAATCAACAAGTGTCACTTATAGTTCAATCGTTGAAGATTTTGATTGCATGGTCACTTCCTTTAATTTCCAATTCTAATCCCCCAAATAATCTTCTCCTCATCCTTCCTCCAAACAAACTCATCCTCACCCATCCCTAGATTGACCTTAGGATTTCCCTACCTACTATCGCTCATCCCTTCCCATCTCAACAGATAGATGTCCAAGAAAAACATCCTAGAGAAATCCAAGAGATGCTTCACAATATTTACGGATAACAACTCTTGTAAACTTGTCAATGTAGACTAATCTATCTCATTTAGGGGATTTGAATTGAACACTTGTTGACACCGAACTAGATAAATTCTCAACGTCATTAACAACAACCAATTAAACCAACCTCTAAAACACATATATATATTAAATACTACAAAATAATAATTTCTAAATATACAAGAAATTAAATTATAATAAATGAATATAGTATCACATTTCATATTTATTAAGTTAACGGAAGAAATATAATATTTCAAAGGCATATAGTAAGGCTCGTTTGAAAATAATTGAATTAGTGTTAGTGGATTTATTGAATTTTGTTCTAGGTCATTCCCCACCCACATATATCACATATATATAAAGTGCTACAAAATAATAATTTATAAATACAATAATAAATAAGTGTCATATGAGTTTGTGATGTGGCCCCTAATGGTTTGGGCTTTGAAATGCCCTGATAATTTGCAAATTATTAAATAATACATAAGTGTTATATGAGTTTGTGATCTGGCCCTCATTAAATAATAAATAAGTGTTATATGAGTTTGTGATGTGGCCCTCCAGTAAAGATTTGGACTTTGAAATGGTTAGATAATTTGCAAATTGATTAAAGTTTTTGTATGGTTGAGTTTACAAAGAAGGAGAAGTCAAGGTTATAGAAAGTATGAATGATATATTATCAAATTTCATATTTATTAAGTTAATCATAAAAGTGCAAGAGGTGTTGAGTTTACAAAGAAAGGAGAAGTTAAGGTTATATAAAGTATGAATGATATGTTAACAAATTTCATATTTATTAAGTTAATCATAAAAGTGCAAGAGGTGTAATGGTTTAAAGGCATGTAATGGTTTAAAGGCATGTGATAGGAACACCTTTGAAAACGATTAACTTAGTGTTACTATGTAATGTGTGCAAACAATTAGAATATATATATTTTTTATTAAATAAGTTTGTATTTTTGGTAAGGAATGTATTGATAAAAAATTGTTGTTGCATATAAAGTGTGTAGTTTAAATGTTTGATTTTTTTGAGTTTTTATGGTTACAGTTTTCGATCAATTTTTACTTAAATCTGGTAAAAAATGGTTGGAACTCTAGATTTGAGTGATTGAGTCTATATAATTCAAGTGTTCTGAGGGTTTTTCAGGGTGTTGAATCTGTTCTGAGGGTTTTTCAGGGTGTTGAATCTATTTATGCATTCAAAAATACAATTTAAACAACAAAAAATGGTGATTTTACCAAGATCTGTTTCGTCGGATTTCGTTAAAAAATTCAAAAAGTCGAATGTTTAAACAATGTACATATAAAGTGTGTTAATTGTTAGGGTTTTATAAAAAACATCAATATGTTAAATGTTGATATAAACATTTAAACAAAATTAAATATGTCTCAATTACTTTAAGGGTTTGGTTTTGATAATGAGCAAAAATAGGATTACAAAGAATAATTTGAAATGTTGAATTTTAGTTAGTTTCTATTAAGCGTTGGAGGAGATACTAATTAAAATTATTGAAGAACAAGTAAATACTTTTTTTCGAAGGAAAATCCTCTAAATATTTCTCCATGATTTGTGGATAGTAAATGGGGTAAATCATCAACCTTGATTACGGAACCTAATACTGAGGAGATCAATAGAATTGAATCCATAACCTTTCCAATTTTGAGAGAAAAATATCAAATTTAACTCATAACTACTTAAACTAATCTTTAAAACTAAAAAATAAATAAAATAAATAAATATGTATGAAAAAAATATACTAATGAAAATGTCATTATTATCATTATTTAATAGATGATACACAAATTCATGTCATCTTTACATACAAAAGAGTTTTGATGTTATTGAGGAACTATGAAAATATAGACCAGGCTAATGAAATGAAATTGTTATTAAGTCATTGAAATACTTTAAAATGTACAAAGTTATGTTTCATGCAGCATACTTTTTGCAATCTTCTTTTCAAAGTAGGTTATTAAAAGGATTTAATAATAATAAAAAAAAGGAAAAAAAACAAATAAAACATCAAAATAATGTTGTAAAGACTCTCATAAAGGAAGATTACATTTTGCAAAACTACATGGTTGAAACAAAAATTCTAGATCTTGTGTATAAGGTGCATAATTATATTTATTTTGTTTGAGATAATTCAATGTCAAGGGTAGCATGCAATATTACAAAATATATAATTTTTTATATATTATATTTAATAAATAATATTTTATGGAAAATGTTAATTTGTTTTTTAAGTAATAATAGTTGTTTTAGAAATTAGAGTTTGGTATTAACAATTGAAAAACACATTATTAAAAATATATAATTTTTGAGATATTATATTTAATAAATAATATTTTATAGAAAATGTTAATTTTTTTTAAATAATAATAGTTGTTTTTAGACATTAGAATTTGGTATTAACAATTGATAAATATATTATTATTTGGTGTTAAATATAGACATAAATCAATGATAGTTTAATGTTATTTGTCGATACATAGTAATGTCAAAATTGTATAAAATACAATTTCCTTCTAATACTACTTAGTGGTGAATTAGGAAAAACATTTAATCTTTGAAAACGCATGTTTATGGACCGTGTAAGTGTAAAATTATAAAATTTATTTTGATTTTTTAGTACTATTACTAATACTTTAAATATTTAATTTGTTTAATGCCATATCAAGATAGGTTTATGGGATTAAAATTATTTTTATTATTTTTAATATAATTAAGTGCTCCCTTTACATGCGATGTTTAGTGTTTTTAACTTTGACTTGTATTTCCTAGTAATTTTGCTTTTATGCATTCACAATTAGCAATTTATCCTTGGTCCCTATCACTTAATACTGTGTTGACCTTGATTCTTAATATATAGCACTTTAACCTTAACTCCCAACCCTTATCACTTTTCTCATAACCCTAATACTTAGTGTTTGACAATTAGGAGCTTGGGCTACACTCTTCTTAGCCAATTTTCTGTCTCTTCCAAAGATTAAAATACTGGGCGATTCTAAGGTAATCATTGATTGGTTGAATGATAAAATTGAATTGTGAGTCAGCTCATTAGAAGGATGGAAACAAAGAATCAGAATTCTAAGAAATAGTTTCGAGACCATCCCGTTTTTTCACATATACCATGAATTCAACAAGGAAGTCGATGTACTATCAAAGAAAGCATTAATGGAACCAGAAGGATTTATCTCGCTTCACTTGTGGTCTGAAGGACTAGAGGGACATCGTCGTCTTATCCATATATATTAGCTCTTTTTATCTCTATTTTTGGTCTGTTTGTTCCCCCAGTTCTGAGTATTGAGTTGGGTGATGTTTTGTTTCTCCTCTCCAAGCCTGGGTTGGATGACAAACTATTGCTTTCTATATTAATTTCTCAGCCTGGAAATGTACCGAGTTTTGTTGGAGCTTACCTTTTTTTGGGTGTATAAGCATGTAACTGTCAGGAATTTCAGTTATTTTGTGGTTAGTATCGTCTGCCTTTTTAAAGCTGCATATGATCTCTTCAGATGTAAAAAATATATTTTCTTAATATAATTGTGATAATTTTTTTTTGAAAAAAAAATATTTGACTATTAACCATTAACACTCAACAATTTACCCTTGATCTCTAATAATTAATTATTCATCTATAATGTTAAAGGCCTAAACCTTTAATTCCTAAAGCAAATCAACATTTAACACCCAACTCTCTAACACTTTACTTTTCACCTTCCAAAATCTTTAATGCTTTACCCTTGACCCCTAATAAGGGTATTCCAGTCTTGACTTTTAACACTCCATACTTTTCCCTTTAAACCTTTAACATTGTATGATCTACCTTATCTTAGCCTTAATAATGCTTAACACATAACCCTATGGACTTATCTTTATTTTATCTTTACTATTATAAAATAAATTAAAACTTTTGAATACAAATATATTAAAATACAAAATACTTTTAATATCACTTCTTATTTTTTAATAATAATAATAATTTAACATCGTATGCTCTACCTTATCTTAACTCTTAGTAGTGCTTAACCCATAACTTTATGCCTTTAATACTTATCTCTATTTTATATTTACTATTACAAAATAAATTTAAACTTTGGCATAAAAATATTATTCATATACAAAATGCGCTTTTAATGATCTTATTTATTTATTAAAAAATAATAATAATAATATTGATTTTAATATTTTATTAAAAATAATAATATTAATTTAATATTGTATGTTCTAGTTTTTTTTAGTATATATTAGTGCTTAATACTAACTCTATGTTAGTTTAAATCCAGAAGCAATATGGTATGTATACCTCTATAGATTTTAGCAGTTAAATCGTTACATGGAGGAGGTCCCTTGTCCCACAAACAAGGGGTCTCATACACCAATTTATTGTTTGGCTTGGATATGACCTTAAAAAAATAGATTAGATAGACTAACTTTTATAGTGGTTGTTGATTACCACTATAAACTCTATACACAACTTTGATTATATATATATATATATATATATA
>JASDQU010207054.1:28885-43639 GCA_032191745.1 Picea mariana
AGTGGTGACATCCCATAGTTATTGGAGAGAATGAGCTGAGGTACAATCATCCTTGAGAAGAGTGAGAGTCAAACAAGCAGGGAAGAAGAGGGAATTCATATGCAAAATAGGGATAGTTTTTACAGGCAGATTTTGAGCAGCAAAGTAGGAGCAGAGGGTTGGGAAGAGGACCATCCATGGTATACTTGAAGGCAACCATTGTTTGGATTTGTTTTTATGTCGAGACAGAGGCCTGTGTGCTTGTAAATTGGACTGTAATCTTGTGGTGCGATTTCCTGTTGAGGAAATATCTCAGAGACTTGTGAAGGTTTTTGTGAGAAAACATGAAACATCTGAGAGTTCCTAGAGTTCCCAACTGAGTGATTCCTGGCCAACCGAATGCACTAGTGGCCTTGATAAATGAATGGTACAGCCCGAGGGATTGTGAGCAGTGAAGGAGGTACATTCATTGGGTAGTGCTACTTGTGGGGAAAGCAAGAGTTGGAGGTTTATAACTGCTGTGAGACTAGAACATGGGTTTGGGGCTACTCTGTGTGGAGAGTGGATAGCTAGTGGGATGGATCTCCTTGTGGACTCATAGCCTCAGTTTGGGGGTGGCTTGCTGAYGAGAGAAAAATGATCAGTAGTGCCTATGGTTGGGAGGTTCATCCTTCGTTTGCAGCCAGTTGGCCATTCGTTAACATATACGTTTTTCTATTATGTTCTTATGTTAAATTGCGATGTGTAAATAATTTATATGAATGCTATGTGTTTGTTGTTGCTTGAACAATTGTATTCATGTTTAATATATGTGTTTAGATGCACTTAAAATTGTATGTAGTATCAGTCAATTGGTCAAATATATGTGTGATCTGCAACTAGTAAACTACACAAATTTAATTAGCAGTAAATCTTAATAATTTATTGAGTTTCCGCACAAAATGTTGCTCAACTGAACGTTGGATACGCTACAACTTTTCGTTCAACCTTCCAAAAACTTTAATACTTTACCATTAAACCTTAATAATTAATGCTTCATTCTTGAAGTTAAACCTTAATAATTAATACTTCATTAGTGATGTTGACACTCATACTTTTTCTAAACCTCTAACATTGCATGCTCTACCTTATCTTAGTCCCTCCTATGCTTAGCACATAGCCCTATGCCATTATCTCTACTTTATCTTTACTATTACAAAATAAATTAAAAAATTATATGTATTAACTTAAAACAAAATGTAATGTATTAATAAAAGTTTAAAATATTATTTAAATCATTGAAATATGTAGAGTATTAATAAAATTTTAAACTATTACTTAAAATTAGTGAAATATGTAAAGTATTAATAAAAATTTAAACTATTACTTAAAATCATTGAAATATTAAAATATTAATAAAAGTTTATATTATTATTTAAAATAATTGAAATAATTTTTTTTTTGGATACATAGTATTTTGTTCTTCGTTATTTTTTCATGTTTTTTCTCAAAAAATATTTTTCAATTTTCATTTTTTCACGTTTTGATAAGTGTAAAGAAAAAAATAAGCATTGCGAAAATAAGATTAAATTCTCATGAGCTTCATAGTGAAAATGAACGTTGGTCAATTCCTAAAATGCCATGGGATGAAAGAGTGTGTCACCTTTTTGACACTAAGAAGGTTGAAGATGAAAAACATTTTCTCTTAGATTGTCCACCCTATACCCATATTAGATCTCAATTTCAAAATATTTGTCACACTACCAACCTTTGTGACCTTTTAACTCAACAAAACTATGGTGATCTTGGAAAGATTCTCTTAATACTTTTCGAGCAAGAAACACAATTCTAAATAATTGAAAGCAATCCCTTACCCTCTTAAGGTCTGATAGACCAATTTGATCTCAGTGGACGTTAACCATCATCATCATTATGTCATTGGACTAATTTTCCATGCTTTTCCCCAAAACATATTTGCCAATTTCCATTTTTTTCTAAAAATGATTCGCCCAAATTCTAGAGAATAAAATTATTTTATCTTTAAAATTGTCGAAATTTTATAAAAAGCTATATAAAATCCTTAGAAATTTGAATATTTTTTCAAAAACATCACCAAACATTTTATAGTTTGCATATTAAGGACTAGTAATATTCTTCAAGATTTCTACAATTTAAGATAAATTTCCATCCTTAATTATCCGTGGTACTAAACTAATACATGTATTTTGTGTGCATGTACTAAATTGTGAAATACATTAATTAATAATTTTATTAAAATGATAAATAATGTTTAATTTTACTTTCACATGTATATAGTTTTTTTTTTCTCTAGATAATAAGTTAAATTATAATTAAAGCAGTGTTTAATTTTATGTATGAGATTAAGGTTAAATGCTACTAAAAAATATATGACTTGCTGGAGATAACTTCAACAATGACAATAATTGACTTTTCTTGCAAATATTATTTACGTTATAACCACTTTTAAATCATAAAATAAGACCTAAAACTATCTAATTGATTAAAAAATAATTTTCCTTAAATATAAGAAAATAGATTAATAACCTAAAAACATCTATCCATAAATTTAATTTATTCAATATTTAATAATGCTCTCTATACTCAATTGCAAAACAAAACCAAAAAAAAACACTTCTACCATCGAATTATTTATTCCCATCCTTAAAAATTAAAATAAAGGGAATGCGAAGATCATGGAAAATAAAATCTGTATATAGATGTGACCCTTCTCAACTACCTTGAATTATATAGATATGACCCTTCTCAACTACCTTGAAGTTTGTTCAGTTTGTTCTTGTGGAAAGTATTGTTTATTCCTCAACTACCTTGAAGTTTGCTCTTGGTGGAAAGTATTGTTTATTGAGGACCACTTTACAACATGGAGCAACTTGCGCAAAAAGACCCAACAAATCTTTGTAACAAATGCAACGACTTGACAATATTGTTTTCAAAATAAAGCCATATCTAGACTCAATATTTGACAAGATTGTCTAAATATGTTTTGACTTTGATTAAAAAACATGAAAAAATCAACATCCTATCCAGGATCAACATAAAGTCTGCACAAGATCAAAAGAAAGATCAAGTTAGATAATTGAAATATAGAAATCTGTTTATGATACTAAAATATAAAACGATAAAACTATTCACCATGCAAAAAGTTGTGCATGTGGATTTGTACATCAATTTAATTATTAACAAGTTTATGACAGAGGCTTTTATAATATTTTATATAAATTGTCTTGTTTGTGAGTATTTTTTTTAAATGTAAAATGTATTTTTTTTGGAAATTATATTTGGTAGATTTTCTTATTTTGAGGAGAATATTCATAGTAAATTATATTATTTAGGGTTCAAAGTTAGGTTCACATCTCAACAATAATTGGTTTATTAAGATGAAGTATGTCACTTTGCAGGTATTTGAATCTAGGTGGGGAAGGAAACAACATTCTCTCACAACGTCTTGAGCTATAACTAATTGATAGTTTGCGAGTACTTGTAATTGGTTTTGCTTAATTTGTGAGGAGTTTGTATAATTTATATTTATAATGCTTTAAAATTCTTTTTATTATTGGTTGTGAGGATTTGTCCATGATATCATATAAGTTTCAACATACCATGATCCTTATGTCAATAGGGGTAGCCACAAGGGAGTGGTGTCTTGTACTAACATAATGGTTGATTGGTTGTGGTGTTATCTTACATTGATTGCAAGATCTTATCCATGGAATCATATATAAGTTTCAACAAACCATGATCCTTATGTCAATGGGGGTCACCACACGAGAGTGATGTCTACTACTAACAATATAATGGTTGATTGGTTGTTGGTCGAGTATGTTTTGTTTCTTAGCCTTCTCCTCCTCCTCTATTGGATGTGTTATGTGGGTGTGAACGTGTGAAACAATGGTCAAATATGATTATCTTATGGCATCTTGGAATTGCTTCTCTGACTATAAAATCTCCTATCCTCCTACGTGTTCTCCCACATTGGTTGTGAGGGTTGGTCCACAACGACATATAAGTCCCAACATACCATGTTTCTTTTCCCAATGGGGGCAACAATAAGGGAATTGTTTCTCCTACTAACATAATGGTTGATTGGTTGTGGGGTGAATATGACTTTTTTCTTGACCTTCCCTTCCTCCTCTATGGGATGTGTTGAATGGGTGCGTGTGTGTGAAACAAAAATCGAATATGCCTATCTGGTGATGTCTTGGAATTGCGCTGACTATAAAATCTCCTCTTCTCTTGCGTGTTATCCCACATTGGTTGTGAGGTCTTGTCCATGATACCATATAATCCCAACATACCATTATCCTTATGCTAGTGGGATTAGCCATAAGGGAGTGGTGTCCCCTACTAACTTAATGATTGATTAGTTGTGAGGTGAGTATACTTGCTTGCTTGGGATTTTACTTCTCCTCTATAGGACGTGTTGTGGGGGTGCGTGTGTATGATCAAATCATATATCTGTATCTTGTGATTCCTTGGAATTGCTACTATGACTATAAAATATCCTCTTTCGCTAACAAATATGTCATCTAAGGTATTTGAACATGGGTCTACACCATGACAACCCAAGGTGTTTACTATTTTCCCTCACCTATGTTAACATAACTTTGTATTGGCATTGAGGAGAACATAGAGGTGAGATTTGGTTCGTACATGTTTGCATGAGTAATGTTAGGAATAACTCACACATTCAACTACTACCTTAGGGTGTATCTATGGCTGCTGTAAAGTGATGAGTAAATCTATAATTTTAAAGGCTTTAACTTAGAAGCAACACGTGGTTGGATTTTAACCCAATTACATGTATATGTGGGTAGTGTTATATGTAATATACCCAAATTAGGCCATAGGTTAATTGTAACAATTGACTCCTTATGAAGAGTTACTACTTTAAATATTACATGTACAAATAAGCTAGCTTGTTCACTTGGAATTAATAAATCAAATATATTTTATAATATATGTGGTTTCCTCCACTATACTTGTTTAACACATTTTACTACTACCTTCGAGTCTCCCATAGCTAATTTATAGTGCCAAAAAAACCTCAAAAAAACCAAACCTTAATCAATAACGAAAAATTCATTGTTTGCCTTTATTCATATTCACTATAAAATTACAAAATTTCAAGGGTTATGCTGTCCAAAGAAGAGCCTGCCACCCAAAGTCCAAAAAAATATAGATGCCTTTGATTTTCTATCTATGAGAAAGCTCACTGCTCTATCTAGAATCCTATTTAATCGTTATATGATATATTGTAAACAAAAACTGAGATGGGTTTTGCTTATTTGAAGCATTTTCCCAAAGAGGCTATAACCTAAGCAATTTGTTGAAATAGAGAGAGGTAAGTACACCATAAAATATAGGTTTAGGGGTTAGTCTTTTGGTGGTGGAGTCCACAATAATAAGAGTTCCTAGGGTGCCTCCTACCTCCCTAATTTGGCATGCTTCCTCTAGATCCATTGCATTGGCTTCCCCGTCCTAGTTTACTTTCCCTAGTTCCTCTACATCAGTCTCCTCTTTTCCCAACTCGATCATTCCCTAGATAACATTGCTTATAGTGTTATACTTGGAGTCTAATTTTTCTATCCTTTGAATAATTAGATCCTCTTAACAACCTCTTCTTGGCCTAGTCTTAATTCCACAAGCAACTAATTCCTTTATGTGTCAATAAAGGTCTATAGTCTTGTTATACTTCTATTTCCTACTCTTTGAGAAACCAATGTTGAAAATGAGTTTCCAAATACCTACATCAACCTTAATTTTTGAGTTTTCCTAACCCTATATTCCATTTTCTCTACCTCTGATCCAGGTGGATATTGGTGGCCACCCACCTATTCCAACTGGCTCCTCTTGTCAGTTTTTAGTTCAACACGTTCTTTTGTACTTCTTTGTAATTGTGGGTTCTACACTTCTGGGGTTGTCTAAAGCCCTACACATATTCCAGGTGGAGACTAGTGGTCGCCCACCTAATCCAAGTAGATTATTTTGGAATTTTTCATGTCAACACATCTTTCTGTACTTCCAGGGCCGTTTTGGGGCCCTAAACAATGTTTTTTTTGGCGTGACACAATCAAACTATAGATAAAGTCAAAGTTTGACAACATAATGTGTAGTTCTCGAAAAGACCTTTCCAATGGGCTATCACTCGCCTAAACCGAAGATCATATGCAAAAGTTACGACCCTAGGAAGTTAATGTACTAACTTACCCAAACGGGGCCCACATGAATTTTGGAGTTTCATCTCCTAGGGTTAGGTTTTTGGATGTCTAGGGTTTTGGCATTCATGTTTATCATAAAAAGTCCTTCAAAGCCTCATTGTAATCATCTTCTTGTGAATGAGCGTAGCCGTCACATCTCTTCTCAAAGATAAAGCTGCCACCATTTTAGCGAGTCTTGCACTCTGTATTTTTAGAGTCTCTTTACAATTTTTTCATTAATAGAAATCAAGTATTTTTTTTATTTCTCTGTTTCTGGCAATTTTCATAAGTATTTCATTGTAATATCTCTGCTTTCATTTCATTCTGAAAATAATCCGGATCAACCTCTTTTCTAATAGCTTTAGAGTCCCTAGATTGGAAAGTAGTAACAATAGCCACAATGTCCCCCATTGTCCTCTTCTTGTGAGGTATAGATCACCCTTCTTCCTATGGTATCTCACTAGGTGGTTTGCCTATCCTCTTCCCCCCATGAACCAACCCAAAGGCACTGTAATTCAAGCCAATTGATAGGGCTCTAACCACAGGAGAGGAGAAAAATTCTATCCACCAATACTTCAAGCAAAACCCAACCTCCGTAACCATCCAACACTCTGCATGACTACTTTAGCACATTTCCTCCTCTTCATATCTCTCCTTGAAATCCATCATAGTAAATGGTTGTGTTTATGGGAGAGTTCCAGTGATGATGGTTGTAGTACAAACCGTTCAAGTCGACTACTCAAATGAACCTCTATATTATATGAACTAGCTATGATTACACCCTCTTGGCATTAGTCCATCACACTGGTGCTTCATGCGAGATTACCTCTCTAGGTGGCAACAACCATTGTTTGTTTCATTGACACCTCATTCAAGAATCCTCATTTGTCACTATTAAAATGTACACCTAAGATGTCATGACATGTTGTAAACTAGAAAAAACATAAAAGGGCTCACTTCTTAACAACTCTTTCAACTAGAGATAAGCAAAGAGGATCACGACATAAGGGAAGTGAATCATTCTGATTATAGTAGCAAGGAGACTCTTTTTTGCGTGAGAGAGTGAATATATTACAATATTAAACTCACTTAAAAATATAAAATAAAATAACTATTTTTAAAAGTTTATATGTTACGGGTGAGGTTTTCCCTTGCAAATGATATAAAGAAAAACCATTTGTATACGACTCACTCACATGAGATTTATGTTTTCTTTTATTTATTTATTTATTTTTTTACAGAGTAGGAAAAAATTTACAATACTTAAGGTTAATCGTTTAGCATTTTTTGATACAATCTCAAGACCTTGATGTGTAACAACATCATCATATGTAAAAAAAAAAACATGGTCACTTGAAATAACCCGTTGATAGTTAGTAAAGGGATATACCTTTACTGCTACTAAATGCCTTTTAGTATTGGATATTAACCTATTTCTTTATATCCAAAAAAAATAAATTTTTAACCAACCGTAAACAATTTTAAATCATACTTTAAAATTAAAAAATAATTTAAACTACTCATCAATATGTATTATCTATTAGAAACCCAATATCTTCTCTACCCATTACTTAAACCATTAAAAAAAATGGATCATATAGTATTTAGAAATACCTAGACTTTAACCCATACATACATCTTGAAACTAAACTTCAATTATACTTTAATTTGATGCTTTGAATGAAAATTCTCGCATAAATTGTATGTATGCGAAACTTAAATACAAACATTAAAATATCACCTTGGAAAAGATAAAATAAAATAATAATTCATGGACTAGTATCATATATGTGGTATGTTTTGTCCCTCTTTTACTTACGTCAATGAGTTCTCCGCAACTTTAAACTCATTAATGTTCATTAATTTCACACAATTTCACATTTGAACATTGTGGATTACGTTAATTTCAAAACATTTTTCAAAACATTTGACATTTAAAAAAAAAAAAAAGTATTTTAAATATATGAATGTAAATGATTTTAAATTATTTTTTAAATATTATAAATTGAATTAATATTAAAATTTTTGTAGTTTAAATTATATATATATATGATAAGGTATCTTGTTTGTATAAGGATTTGACTACTAAAATTTATGGAGATATATATATATTTTATTTCTTTAAAATATACATTTTTAATCATTAAACCCACTTAAATTATTGATTATTTTAACTTAAAATCTAGTAAAATTATATTTGTAAATATTAAATGTTAATATTATATAATCTAGTTGTAATCCATATATTTTAAAATAGTAAATATATTTTTATATTAAAAACAATAATTTTATCAATCAAATTTTCAATTTTAACAAAGATTATATTATTAAATTTCATTAATAATAAATAAGAAAAAATCAAATTTACAAAACATTTATCATTCTTATTAAAATATATTGGTTAATTCCAAAAATAACTTCACTTCCATGTAAACATTGAGCAACAACCACCTTGATGGAATGGATAAGAATATTCATAAATATTAACCACAATTGGAATCCAAATGGTCTTTTGGATATTGGGAAAATGTATATATTTTTATATATTTAAGAAGATTTTGGTAAAATTAATATATTTCTAAATATTTAAAAAGATTGATGTTTTTTAATCAATATTAATTTATTTTGGTGATATATTAATAAAATTATATATATTATATAAGTATAAATATATAAGAGTAAATTAGATTTAAGGGTTATTTTAATTGGTTAAATTATTTATCCAAGGCATGTTGTCAATGAGAAGATCATGGATCATATATTTAAAGTTGATCAAATCTCTTAAAGTTGATCAAATCTCTTAAAGTTATCAATCATTATTTGTGGTTGGTGATTAAAGTACTATATATCTAATGTAATTAAAAACTATAGCAGGCTCGTTATCCACGCTACCCTACATGCGACACACAAAATAAGTCGAGGTTTGAATCAACAACCTTCATACAATAAGTGCCTCAACAATACACTATGTTTCCAACTAATCTACACCCCAAAGACTATATACCAACAACATAATTAGAATAACTTTCTCGATATTATTATTTATTTTAATAATTTATATATCTAAACTAAAATAAAACACAACATAAAATAAATCATATAAAATAACTAAATTATATAAAATAGCTAAATTATAGAAAATAACTTTTAACAAATAAGAAAGGACCAAAATGCTTCTTCCGGAAGAACCCATGGGACCAATTTCCTTCTTTCAAAAGTTGCATTCATCTTGTAAAGGCCATCTAAATGAACATCTCTTTAAAAAAAAAATGAAGATCAATTACTTTTGGGAAGGGCTTAAACTTAAGTAAAAATGAATATCTGGAAATTGATTAGGGCTTAGACCTAAGTAATATTGGCATGACTTTATATTAAAATAATCGTAAAGGCAACAAGTATTATTAAAAGTCTAACCAAGTTTTAGGGGAATATATTGTATTCCAAGCTTCTAGCTTAATGGTAGATTATAGATAAATTAAATCTATATCAAGTGTTGGAATTGGTTAAAGATAACTTTCTTTTAAAAAACAATATATACAAATAAGGGTTTTTTTAGGTCCATCCTAGTGCATACTATGTTTACAAGATTTAGAATACACGGAGCATATATTTCTCCCTTGTTTTTATGTCCAATTTTAATGGAAATAGATTACTGTCCAATTTTAATGGAAATAGATTAAAATTGTAATGGGTACAAACAAGATATAACAAAACATTACTCGATGAAATGAATGCCAAGGGAAGAGGGACTACTTAATTTAAAAAAGTATTTTTATCCACATTTTTGATAATGGTGTAAGGCCCTTATCAAAATATGTAGATATTTTGATGGGCTCCTATGAGGCACTCTTTATGCAAAAGCAACCATATCTTATCTCTTACAAGAAACTTGTGTGGAACACCATGCCAATCATGATGTTATTTGTACTTGGCATTGGCTTTATGCAAAATATCATGAACTTGTTGTTGGATGTGCTAGTTTTATTTAACAAATTTGGCTGGTCTATCAACCATGGTCCAATCAGGGGAGGATTTTTCCTATGTAGCTGCAATGTGAATAGATACATCAATTGGGGACAATGGCTAAAACCCCAAGGACACCAGAGGATTTGTTGTAGCTATGACGAACATAAGGAAGGACCTCATCTCATGTTCATGGATGTTTGGAGTTGTACATTCTCAGGATATGCACAATCATCATGTGGACTACCTCTGTCTATACATTGGTTTAGGGGTGGAAGGTAGTTGATTTGGTTAGCTTGGTGTCCATCATTGACCAAAGGTTGCACTAAAAAGTATTTAGGAACCTACTATAGAAAGTACTTAGAAACCTACTATCTCCATTTGAAATAATGGTTAGTGGTTTCATGAAATGAACCCAAACAAGCTTGAAGAAGAGCTTAACAATAGAATCAACTATGATTCTCTTCTTGTGAGCTGTCAAAATGACCATCTTAGAGAACCGATCAACAACAAAAAATACATAGTTATTGCCATGCCTAGTTGAAGGCAAGATAGACATTTATTCCATGGAGACGAACTCCTAAGTTCTATCTAGGGTAGGAAGAGGAGTGTGCAACCCCTACTTATTGATGGTAGGTTTGCTGATGGTACATGCAGTGGATGATTATATATACTTGTTGATGTCTTGTCATATGTTTGGCTAGTATAAGTACTTTTGTAGAATTTCCACTGTCTTCTCCACGTCAAAGTGCCCTACCATTCAATTGTAATTTTCCTCCCAAATTATCTTCTCACACTCACTTAAAGGATATAAACATGGCCTAGATGACGCAAATGTTATTCTCGGAGGTGAAAGTCTGAGAATGGTTTACCAATGCTCAAATTTGGATAGATAACAATGAAGTCAGAGTTGTTGTCATACAATTGGGGCCACCCAAAGGTATCATGTATGAAAAAGTTGAGAATTGTGGTTAGCACCACAACTAGAGGTTGGATAAGGTAGTCCACAATGTAATTTTTGATTCTCTTCTTGTACTTGATGTTCAAGTGGAAATGATGTAGGTACGTGGAACACTTATGATGGTGGTTATTCTATAACTTTTTGTATGTTTGCATGAACTACAAGTGTAACATCCCCACTATAATCCTCATTTCAATTAATGCATAATGTAGATATGAATATGACTATGGCGAAGCGATGTAATATGCAAATTGTATTTCTGATTTTAATAAATATAATGTGATATCAACTGCTAGAATATGAATAGAGATGGGGGCTGATTTATCCACAAGAGAGGGAATGTCTAAAAATGTCTAGAAGTTTCTAAGAGGGGTCCAAGGAGGAAATTAATTGAGGGTATTAATCCAAACCCATATTTTTGAATTTTATTATCATTGGGGATAGCTTCTATTTTGTGGTTGAGTGTATGAGAGCCCAATCATTGAATACCTATCAGGATGTGGTTGTAAAATTCACTTCCATAGTTATTGGAAGCATGGGGCTACAATACAATCAACATTGGGCAAAGTGAGAAGCCAATTGTCTTGGGAAAATAGATGAAATTTGTATTGGGGAAAAATAGAGGAAATTTTTATTGGGGAGAATAGACTATTTTTCACATTCAGGTTTTGCATGAACAATAAGGAGAGAGAAAGAAAAAAGAGCATTGGCGATAGACCAAGAAGGCTGGGCGAATTTTGGAGCATGCTGTAGCATTTTTGGAGCATTCTGAAGCTGAAGATTGAAGAGCCAAGTTGTCAGGCCTGAAGAGTGAACTCGTAGGTGAGTTGCACTAAAACAAAAATTGTTTGGTGTTATTTATCTAGGTAGTTTTTCCTAGCAGTGAGTTCCCTTGAATTCTCAACAGAGATATTCCTGGTTACCTGTGCTAGAGATACCTTGATAAACAAATGGGACGCCCGATGTATTGAGAGTAGTGAAGTGGTACATTCCTTGGGTTGGGCAGGTCAAGAGGAAGAGAGATGAAGGAAATTCGAGATAGATGTAGGAGAATACCATTGGGTTGTGGATTTACAGCTATGAGTACACTGTGAGAGGCACCCTTATCTTGTGGATTACTAGCCCAAGCTCAGGGGTGACTTGCTATTGAGTTTTGGAACAAAATGTATATAGTTGGGTGGAACGTCCTTCCCAAGCAGCTAGTTGCACAAACGTTTTTAAAAAGATAAGTGTTTATTTATATTTTGAGTTTCTCTTATGAGTTTTATGGTTGTGTTTTACCCAGTGCATACAGATGGTTTTTATGTATTATTATAGAGAAATTATTAGCTACATTATGTTCCTTTAGAATGTTTTAGATGCATTTAATTATAGGTATTAGACTCTAGTTGAATATGTGTTTAATTCGTAGTTGGTAAGCTACAAGAATTAATTATCAAAAGAAAAATTTTGAATTATGTGTTTTTCCCCAAGTAATGTTCCCTGGTTAAGTTGGGGGACATTACAACAAGGGATTTTGATTAGTGTGGATGATCATCTTCTTCACCAAAATTTAATGCTTCCATTGGTGATAGACCTCCAAAATGGACTCTAGAGTACATTGCCTTGTCATAGGTGGGGTACTTGTGAATTACATTGAAGAGTGTCTTGGTATGATAGGCCACCAGATGCCCATGTCGAGTGAGGACTAGATCAACAACATAATTTGAAGAACATGTATCAATGTCAAAGGGATGTTAAAGGTACGTTAGAGTGAGTATTGGTGCCAAACAAAGGTGGTATTTCATATCCTTGAATGCTTTCTATTATGACTCGGGGAAAATGAAATTGGCTTTGGCCTCACCCTTGGTCAATTGGCTTAGGGGCCTAGAAATACGAGAGAACATGAATTTGCAATAGAAGTTGGTGAGGCCCAAGAAACTATGGAGCTCTAGTAGAGTCATTGGGGCTAACCAATTACAAATGACTTGGATCTTGGTTGGATCTACATGTACACCATGCTCATCCATGATGTATCCCATATATTGAATTCTCTACATGACAAATGAGCATTTCTCCATATTGGCATATAAATTTTTCTATTGTAAGGTGCTCAATATTTGTTGAAAGTGTTGCAAATGTTTTTCCCAAGTTTTGTTGAAGACGAGGATATTATCCAAATATGTTACCACATAATAATTTGTGAATGAAAACAAGATATCATTCATCATCCTCATGAACATTGTCGAAGCATTAGTCAAGACAAAAGGCATGAACAACCACTTGAATAGAACTTCTTTAGACTTGAAGGAAACTTTCCATACATCATTTTTCTCAATTGGTACCTATTGGTAGCTTGACTTCAAATTGATCTTACTAAAAAAATTGCACCATTGAGCTAATCATGAATATCGTCGATTTAGGGGATTGGATATCAATTCTTGACTATGATTTTGTTCAGAGCTCTATAATCAATATAGAGTCACCATGTCCCATGTAACACCCTAGTTTTCATTCATGAGAATTGTGATTGTACATATATGTTATAAATGTTGGTGAATCAAATAGTATGGCCAAGGGCCAATTTATGTATATTTTGTATCAAAGTTATTAATAAAAATGCATCGCTGGTTGCAGTATGAGAGGGACGAAACATTGGGGGGCTATGACTCCATGAAAGGGAATTGAATTAGCTCTGTTGGTCAACCAAAGTATAAAGGTTATAATATTTATTAATATTTATATGTGAGAGGGGCTTAAAGGGGGCTCAAAGTGGATAAAGTCTAAATTATATTATTTTGTTGTCCACATACCTTAAAGTACACTAAAGGAAGAATCTTCATGAGAATGCCTACCAAGGACTTAGGTGGAGTTCCTTGGGTGCCAAGTGGCAAGTTCATCTCATGCATACTACGTCCCCGGGTCTGGTAATCCGACCATCATTCTATCATTTGAGCATTCTACCTACTCATGGTTGGACTGTGTTGACTTTCTGGTTATGTATGGAGTTCACCATTAACTTGTACAAAATTAGTCTATTATTTTTGTGATGGAATGTTGGGGATGAATGTCACTTATATATCATATGAAATGGCTTGTAAGCATGGGCATGGGTTTTTTCTGATTGAGACTTCATAAACAACTAGGTTTCCTGGAGCCTCCAACATTGAGATTCTTGGACAGATTGCACTAGAGCCCTGGAGGGTGTTAACACATGAATTTTCCACCTGCTTCATAGGAATCAAGTAGTGATTGAGATTTACCCTCAAGAGCATTATGGTGTAAATCATGTGGCATTCTGCCCATGATTTCCACGGGAAGAATGAAAACGTTGAGGTGTGAACAACTCAAGCACCCTCAAAATCCAGTCAAAGGGTGTGTTTTCGACCCCTTGGTGAAAAAATGAAAGAACAGAGGCTAAAAACCCACTGTTGCTCCACATCACCCCGCCTCAGCACATTTTTCTCTCGCCACATCATCACATATACATTCTGTAACGCTATGGTGCTACATAATTGTCTAAAGCACATACGCTATCAACCTGCCACCTGCAACACTCGTATTGGTCACAGAAGAAGATTTGCATAGCCTCGAGGCATCGAGATTGACTCGAAGAAGTCATGGGCACCACCTGAAACATTCATGGGTGTCAGGCCT
>JASDQU010207055.1:14436-25245 GCA_032191745.1 Picea mariana
CCCATTGTCCCCATTCAAACTATTCCTATTCATATTATCCATGCTCAGATTGTTCAGATGGCTCAAAATCCTCCTAGAGCCATGGCAACCATATTTTCTCCTCTTGCCTTTCCTGCCCAATTTCATGATTTACCCCAAAATTATAATCAAAGAATCAGGTCATTCGATGTTGAAGAAAATAAATTAGCCGAAAGACATTTGGACTGGTTCAATGATTTTGTTGATCTATAGGAAGTAGATCATGAGGAGTGCAAACTCAGTTTGTTTGCACAAACTCTTTCAAGAGAATTCATAAAATGATTTAAATCCCTTCCTACAACAAGTATCCTTAATTTTTCATCTTTTGAAACACTTTTTCTTGCAAGGTGGGGTGATAAAAATAATCTTCTCCAGTTGCTAACTCAATACAATAATATAAAAAGATCACCAAATGAAATAGTACAAGAATTTTCAACCAAATTTATGAAAGTCTATAATTCAATTCCTACAGAAGTCAAACCTCCTATTAAAGTTGCTCAACTTTGATATGTTGATTCCTTTCATAGTGACTTTGATTTGTTGTTAATAGAAAGAATATCCAATACATTAGATAATATGATGAGTAATGCAATTGAAGTCGAAGTAAATTTGATGGCATCAGGGAAGATTAAACATAATCCTGACATAGATGTCAAGAAGGTCCAAGGAGAAGCACATACCTCAACTTTTCAATCATCACATGAGAAGTTTTATTTGATGATGAATACTATGGAAAGATTCATGGAAAGAATGTCCTTGGAAAATAAGCCTGCCACCAGGGATCAAAATTATTTTCAGCCCAGAAATCAAAATTTTAGAAGAGCCCCAGTTCCTCAGATCAGGAAAATGGATCAGATAAATCAAGTTGATCAACAAATAAAACCCCCTTTCCAAAACAACTATGCAAATGAGGATTTTGATCCAACATTTGAAGACAAAATGCATTGTTGTGATGATACAAAAACGAATTTGTTTTTAACAAAAGAAGAACATGATCAATTTATGGATGCAAATGACAAGTTTATGCAGGATAATGATGATATGTTATCATTGGAGACATAATATTTCAGTAAAGGATACYACAATGCTATTATGCAGCTTTAGAAACAATACAACCTCAGGAATAARAAGGTGCATGTAAATCCTCCAAAGGAAAATCCTACAAGGGAACTTCAGACCAATACACCTTCTTCAAGTCAACCAAAGAAAGATAATTCAACAAAGGATGCAATGGAGAAAGGTAAATCCAGAGAAGAACCCACACACAAAATACCTTAAGTGAGAAAGGAAGCATTCATCAAAGAGGTAGAGAAGGCTCCATATCCTTTTAATTTTGAAAGTGAGATGGCTAAAATTAAAATTTATGTTCGATTTAATGAGAGTATTAAGAATGGATAATATAGGAATCAGATCATTAAAATGTTAAAAATGGAAGAAGCCCCTAACACCTTGAATGTACAAGATGATCACCCTACTATCTTATTTGGACCATGTGTGGAGGAGAGTGATGATGTTGATGATGTTCCTCCTTTTTATAATAGTCTTAAAATCCATGACATTACCTTACATAATTCCATGTTAGATTCAGGAGCATCACATAATTTGATGCCCAAGGTCATCATGGATGAGTTAGGACTTGATATTACAAGACCTTACAGGGATCTATTCTATTTTGATTCAAGGAAGCTGAAATGTTTGGGTTTAATCATAGAATTGGTTGTGTTTGCTAACATCCCTCCTAAATTTGGCATGTTTTTATATAGATCTTGGGCTGCAAAGTTAAAGGGAACTTTGAAAATGGATATGTCATATGATATTATCCCTATTTTTGGCCAAGAAAGGAGGTTGTACAGAGAAGTGTTGCTCAATTATATGGTGAGTAACAAAACTAAACCAAATAATCATCTCATTTAATCTATCGATATTGAGGTTGGTGCCCCTATTTTCTATAATGACTTGAGTTTTGAAGAAGAGAATCCAACAATTGTCATATCTATTAAATATGAAATTGATCATCAAGTAGAGGAGATTACAAATTAGAAAAACAGTGCAGAAGATTAAATGTGGAATATGAGATTTGATGGAGCTGATAACAGGGAAGGAGCAAGAGCTAGTGTGTGGATTAATCCTCCCAAGATAGGTACAAAACTCTGTTCTTATAAGTTTGATTTTTATTGTACCAATAATATGGCCAAATATGAGGTGTTGATTTTGGGATTGAAGACTTTAAAAGAGTTAGGTGCTAGGAGGATAGTTGTTCATGGAGATTATGAGCTTGTTATCAACCAGGTAAAGGGTATATATTAGTCCAAGCATCCTAGATTGAGAGCATATAGGAATTTAGTACTTGATCTTCTTGAAGAATTTCCACAATACAATTTATCAGTGATTCCTAGGGAGCAAAATCAAATTGCAAACACATTGGCTACTTCAGCTTCGGTTTTTAAAATTCGAATTTTTCCTAATAAAAGGTATGAAATTGAGGTCAAGCATAGGCCAACAGTCCATGATAACATTAAATATTGGAAAATATTTGAAGATGAAAAACATGTAGTAAGATTCTTTGAGATGAGTGATGAGTTCTCTAATTTAAATATTGATGATCAGTGCTTTTGTGAAGAGAATGAAGATGCATATGTGTTCAACAATGATGACCTTTTTTCAGAATCAGATTGCTGGAAGAGATATAGTGCAGCTCAAAAATAACATTATCCCTAAAATCTTGGTTCCATTGGAGAAGTTTTTTGACAACAATGATGTAGACAAAAATCCTAAAATCACTGCAAATGATGAGGATATAGAAGATTTCAACACTGGGTCTCAGGAGGATCCTAAGATCATCAAACTGTCAAAAATGCTCATTCCAAAAATTAAAAAGAGGTATATAAATCTTATGAAGGATTTTCCCAATGCCTTTACATGGAGTTATGAAGATTTGAAGGTCTATGATACTAATGTAATTCAGCATGTAATTCATGTTAGCACTAAAAGTGACCTCCTGGTTGCATGGGAGGTAAGCCCAATACCCATCAGTTTGTATCTCAGAATTAATAAGTTTAAAGAGGTCGAATGGACGCAGACTTGGGATAATATCGTTTTAACTCATAAAACTGGACCAGCATGCACAAGAAAGTGAGGTCTTGATTCAAATTCAGTCAGTAAGTTGTAGTAAGGGTGAGTAGGAGGAAGAACTTGAGGAGAAAATGTAAAGGTTTTCTATGGACATCAGGTCTTCCAGCAGCCTAGGAAGAAAAAAAATCAGAAAACAAGATCCTCTTGGATTTGGAGTTTTAGGAAACTGAAAATTATATAACATCACTGCAATCAAACATCCATTACAACATGGTCACAACAATCCATGTGAATCCTTCAATCATGAACTTTTAGTATCATATGCATAATCATATGGAGAAAGAAAGTTGACTTAGATTAAATAAGAAGTCTCAAATCAAATTACATAACCAGTGAACCAGAGCTTCATTAAAACTTTACAATGTGAGAACCTAGCTCAACCATCGACCATAACAAAATATAAAAAATACCTACTTATACTCAGAACTGTCTACAACCACCAGGGACGCACTCTGGCCACTGCATTCAAGGCTTTCCATTTGAATCTTCTTTGTCAGACTATGTAGGCACTCTTTTGTTATACGCTACCTCAAATCAATATGGTCTTTGCAGGAAAATCCATCCACGGGGGAACTTTAGGCTAACAGTCTGCCTCCATGACCATTTCTTCCATGCTTTCCATTTATGGGGTGACAGGAGGTCTCAACCACCGCCCCCATTTCCATTAACTACATTCATCGGGATCAGGACAAGGCCTGACACCCATGAATGTTTTAGGCGGTGCCCAGGACTTCTTCGAGTCAATCCTGGTGCCTCGAGGCCATGCAGATATTATTCTGTGACTGTTGGCCCTTGACCAAGTTTTGAGGATCCTTGGTCATGTTTGACCTACTTTTAGGACTTCAACAGGCTGTTGAAGATGGAGCGCAGGTTGAAGCAGACATCATGGGATCTCGGCCTCTTTTTAGGGATTTTTGGTGTTATTGGATAAATCCGTAAGTGCAGACACTAACCAATCTCCCTAGATCCACTTGGATCTAGAACAAAGCAAGACATAACATGACTCTTTCCCTAGATTATAACCATTGAATTAAATAGGAGGCAAGAACAAAGAACATACCTTATTATCGCTTCTTATGGTCTTTGTTGCTCCCGCTTCGCTCCAGTTCTCTCGTGCAGCCAAGACCAAGACTACACAAACCAACCAAAGTGAAGAAAGCACAATCTATTCAACAGTCAATCTATGTATATGATCAAGGAATTATACAATAAAGTGGAAATAGCTTTATGGGAAAGGGACATGCTACTGTATCATATTAATGGAAAGTAAATATTACAACCTGAGCCTTGATGTTGCAAACTTCCTTTCGATGGCCCTTAGCACCGACACACACACTTTCTCACTTGCATGAAGAAGATCAACTCCTTTGGATAAACTTGCTAGAGTCTCCAAGCTGTTGTAGCTTCAGTTCTTCACACAATTCTTTCACCAATTCTCCAATGAATCTTGCTTAACCTTTTCCATGAGATTTCTCTCAATATATAGGAGAGAATGAATTAGTTACTTGGATAAGAATGAACCCAAAATATCAAGGAATCCAGTACTAGGATAATCATTCGAATGCCATCTCATCCTTCTAGAAGATTCCCTTCTAGAAGCATCGAGAATTCATTTTTTTCCCTGCTTTAGAAAGAGTTTGCACCCTAGCAGTTCAACACAGTGTGAAATTCTTGCACCCTAGCTTAAGGCATCCTACAAGAATCATGCTTTCTCGCAGGCAAATATACTAGAAGCTTGCGAACAGTCTTCAAAAATGAGTTTTCTGGAAGAGATGAAAATAACTTTTTCTCAGGATAAAGTTCTTATGAAGAGCCTGAGTACACCATCATCAATACATCATCATGATGACCAAAATCATGAGTAACAGAATGCCCCCCAAAGTATGAGGTTGGAACCAGTGATAGCCGATAGACTTTGTAAGCTGCATGTGTGTGTCGGGAACCAGGAACACACCTAATCGAAACCTGTGAACAACCAAGCATCTGAAAAATATCGTATATATCAATTCTGAAGTAGGCATTCCCATACTTAGATCACAGAATGATGAGATTATATACATGGGTCATGGCCACCAATCATACACTCTGGATCCATGCCGTCAAAATATAGCATAGCCACCGGAATACACTGTGGATCTATGCGAGAAATTTCAAATCAAGACGACATAGCCACGAGACATACACAGTGGATCTATGTGTTGCAAATTATACATACTCCATCACAACCTGGATCACAAAGATGATATCCAGGGTCTTCAATCTCGTAGCCCAAAGTACGAATCTAACCATGTGATTACATGAGTTGAAGTCGAACATGGTAGAAACCACTTGATTACTGGTCATTGATGAAACCGTTAACAAGTGTGAGGGAAATCACCATTGATGTCAATGACTCCCAAGGTACCATAGTACAATCCATCGAGTGTGAATAAATGAGTTGAAGTCGAACATCCGATGGAATATTTCGATCAGGGGTCAATGATGTAAACCCATTGTCGAAAGCGAGGAAACCTGCCATTGAGGCATGCAAGCTCCAAGGTACCAAATAATTTCTAAGTCTTGATTCTGGATAATGAGCTGAAGCCGACGGAACAAAACTCGTCACAGGAGGGCCTTGATGTATCCCCCATCAATGATATGAAATGAGTAATAGATTTTTAAGGTGAAAAAAAGTATGATGTTAATTGGAATGACACAGGGAAGGCCGACACAGAGAGAATGGATAACTATAGATGGCCGACTCAATATAGGTTTCAGATGGACTTCTCTTGAACATATGAATGACACGACCAATGATTTGGCAGCATTGACTCAAAGATGACACAGGGAATGACCTTGTAATCCATCAAATGAGAGACAAATGGATTTCCCAAACCGACTTCAAATGATTAATAGGGGGTGTCATGTTTAAGAGCGACACTTACTGCCAATCAATATGAAGATGAAAACATATCCCTTTCCCAAAATTTCCCCCACCATTTCTGGTGAATACCTCTTTATTTTTACGCAAGCTTGAGGAGGATAACATATGATTGTTGATGTAAGCTCATCCTTCAGACGAGTCCCTCGGAGTATGTTTAACGAACCCTAAGAAGGATTGGTTCGGTCCCATCACGGGTCTGTCAATGTTTGTTTAACGAGTCCAGAGATGGAAAACTCAAAGGTTTTTCAAGATTATAGAGTTTGGAAAAACACTTAAAAGAGAACTCTCTTAGTTCCTTTTTCATAAAATAGTCTAAATGAAACCGAAAAAGAGATAAATTATCGCTCACTAGACGCTTACTTCAAATACTTTATTGAGCGTGAAAATAACAAGGTCGCTCGACGATCTTTTCATGTTTAGAGAGTCTGAAAAGAGCTTAAAGAGGACTCCAAGGAGGTTCCTTTTTTGTATAACCTTGTTGAGCCCAAAAAAGTGATAAAAGTATGCTCGATCACATTCTCATGTATTTACGAGCGCGAGAACAGACAAAAACGATGCTCGAGGTTTTATGTAAAAACCATAAAAAACAATCAAAAACACACGATAACAAAGAAAAACATGTCTGTATCCCTGCAATTGATCATCACAATTATCTCGCCTGCAAGAGTTACACTCAACATGACATTAGGGATTAGGGTTTAATCGATAAATAATATAAAAAACCAAAATGATATAGTAAAAGTAAATAAAAGGAGTAAATACTCTTTTTACCACATCATTTTTACATTTCCACTATTGAGCTCAAAAAACCCCTCTTTTACCCTCCAAGTTTGACGTCAGATTGCGGGATCTATGAGAGACCATTCAGCGAGTTGTCTATGACAGTTAGGTAAGCTCTTCATCCTTAACACTTTCATGGTTTAATTTTGTAATTTCATTGGTTAAATTTTCAGTTTTAAATTGATTTTCCAAGCCCTACATGCGCGTTTCCATTCTCGTAGGTAAATATACTAGCAACCTGCGAACAGTCTTCAAAAATGAGTTTTCTGGAAGAGATGAAAATAATTTTCTCTCAGGAGAAAGTTCTTATGAAGAGCCTGAGTACACCATCATCAATACATCATCATGATGACCAAAATCATGGGTAACATTTGGGTTTTGGGATTATGTAACAAGAATGGGGTTGTCGGCCCATGGGTTTACCCATGTTTAGGCCCATTTTTTAATGTATAAATAGATAACTAGGTGATGTAAGAAGAGGCCAATGTGATAAGTGCTAGAGTTTGATCTATGTGATCGAAGGAGGGACAAGTATGTGATGCTAAGTGTTGAGTGTTAATTTCTAAGTGCAAGTGGTAATTGTAATTGCTTTGTGCACACTGTGTGAGACTTGCACAGCTAAGTGAAAGTGATTGTAAGAGACTGTGGAAGGATTTGTGCTATAATTTAGGGAAGGAGGATCTAGCGAGGTGCACAGATCTCCTGTCCTCTACAGAGTAAGATATCATGGCTCTGTGCATGTAGAATATTGACAAAAAGAAATAAAGAAGAAGATTTGGTGGACGTAGCCCCAGGGTGGGGGTGAACCACGTATATCCTGCATTATGGTTGCTAAGTGATTTATGGTTGTTCTCTTGTCTATGTGATTGAATGCTTACTGCACTGATGTATTACTAGAAGTATCTAATATGGTAGCTTAGTGTTGAATAATGTGAATAAATGCTAGATCTGATCTAGGTTGGTATGCTTAGTACTTGAATCTAGAAGAGAAAATATTTGATATGAGTAGATCTGATAGAAATAATGAAAGATATGTTATTCCTATGCATAAAAAGAATGTTTGGACTAACAAATGGATGTAGGATCCTAGAAAGAATTGTTTGCAGGTTAGATGCTATGATCCTAGTGCACAGTATAGGAAAGGTTGGGGATCATTTAAGAAAAAAAGAGGATTAACCCTTTGTTATAGTTGCAGAAGACCAAGACATCTTGCTAAGGAATGTTGTGGAAGAATACCTAGTTGTCTTTGCTGTAAAGCTATGGATCATGAAGTTTTAGATTGACCTAGAATGATTTCTAAGCTTGAAAGAATGAATACGAGACAACAAAATCTTGAGGAAGGTCACGAAACTGAGACCATGGCAGAACCCCAGACAGAATCAGAGATTGTACTACTACAAATGAAAGAAACACTAAATGATCACAGAGATATCAACTTATCAGAGATCTTCAAAGAAAAGGAATGCATAGAAGCAAGAATAGGAGACTTCGACATAGACTGTGTTATGGATGAGGAAACACATGTAAATATCATGAAAGAAAGAACTTGGGAAGATTTAGGAAATCCTAATACGATTCCTTCATTGGGAGGAATGGGATTATTCAGTGGAAAGTTGATAACCCTATGTGGAAGACTCACCCAGGTATCTATGAGTGCTCATGGAGCTTTGACATAGGAAGATTTTGAGGTTGTTATATTCATTTAGAACAACGCTCCATTTACTATGTTATTAGGAAAAACCTAGATCAAGAAAGATCATACCAGAAGAAAAGAAGAGGAGGCCCTAGAACAGAAAAAGTAGGAATTAAAAGATTCCATGACTAGCGAGATAACACACTTGATTGTAGAACAAGAGGAAAAATCGAAGCTACTTATAACCATAAACTTGGATCACGACATTGAAAGAAAACAAGAAGATTCATAGACGAGTAGAGCACCTACCCTAGATAGAGAAGCAGTATTACTCTCTAATCATATGAAAGAATCTCAATAGCATGAAGCTGCTATGCCAAAAGAAGAAAATAATCAGAATGGAAAGAGGCATACCGAGAAAAAGATCCCCGAGAAGAAGGCTAGAAAACTCAATAAGAAGAAAGAAAAGATCGAAAAGTTACAGAGGGGGCCAGAGGGAACTCCGCGGAAGGAAGGTTTGCAAAATTGGAACTTCACCAGGATATCAGAATAGTGACCCATGGCACTTCACCATGGCGAAGTGATATGACCATTGGAAGCATTATAATCGTTGAACGGATGTTCCAGAATTGTTAGAACAACAGTTATGACCAGAAAGCTTGCCATTGGACCATTGGGACCGCGCCGCAATAGACAAAACTACATTGATGGAAATATTCTTATCCATTTGATAGATCTGTTACATCATGTCTACTTAGTCCGTTGACTGTTGCACCAAGAACACTTTTGCAAATTGTATCAAAGCTAACAAGAGAACCCATTGCTACCGCACTGTGCTTAGTAAGATCGACACCGATTCTTTTTCTTTGAGAACTTATCCATCCACCCGAGTTTTTTGATCAAGAGAATGAATGTCAGACGAGCTAAGCATTGTGGATAAGTCAGTTGAGGAATTTTTAATTGATATGATGACTAAGAAAGTGATGTCCACAGGAGTTCAAGATTCATCAACGTGAGGAGTGCAAGCCTCTCCATCGACTGCTTGCAGATCTAGACCATCCTGACCGGCAACAGAGAAGAGAACCAATCATAGAGATGATCTAGAAAGCGTGAAGTTAATCTCAACCATCTTACCTGAATACATCCCACCTCTGGTTAGCATGGTGAGTTGTGACAGTGTTTCGAGGGACTTTGATTACAGCATGGTTACTGCGTACCTCCAGAAGGGGATACATACAGTCATAATGCACCAACATAAGATCACGACGTTGAAGTTCAGTGACTTCAACCTAGGTTACCACAAGAATTACATCATGCTTTCTCCTTACAAGTATCTGACTAGGATGAAGGGGAAGAACTCGAAAATAATCCCCCAACCATGGACTATGAACCTCGTGCATTCCACCCTTTTGAACGTGATGAAGATCCCACACTTTGGAACCCACTAGGAGGTTAATGCATGTGTTAAGCTCCTGCTCTCATGTTACCATGGTGGATATCTATGTCTAGATAGATGCATTACACTCGATTTGACGTTGATCCATAGGATCACTGGATTGAGCATGAAAGGACCTGACCCGCAAGACTTCCACCCAGGGAAGGCTTCCGACGAAGCCCTAGCACAGAGAATTAAGGACACTTACGATGATGTAGAAAAGGGAATGTGAGGCTACAAGGTAGCTTCCATCCATAATGGTGCATTGCACTTGACCTTCCAGTTGATCTTAGGGAATCTAGTGAGGAAGAACCAACCTACACAAGTCATAGGATTCATTGTTGACCTAGCCAGGAAATGTGTAGAAGGAATCCAGATGAACTAGGTGAAGTACTTGGTTAACCAGTTGGAATTAGAATATCGTGAAGCTCAGGATCAGGGCTATGAGTTCCACTTTAACTGGCTCCTAATCCTCATCGCATTTACCGCTTGGGAAATGCCGAAAGGTGTGACCTTCCCAGACATAGAACTGTTCGAGCCACTCATTGTGAATTTCACCATGCTTTGGTACTCGAGTGATATTGGAAAATAGTGGTAGTCTAACTCGGTCTTTCATACCTATTATCTCCAACTGAAGAGGGTTATCGAAGCTATCCCTCACATGATGTCGAACACCTTCCATCGATTCTGGTCCCTCATGAAGTTTCACACAGATCAACACTTCGTTTATATCACCACGCGTGCAGATGAGAAAAAAGAAGAGATTCAATCGTACTACAAGCTCATAGAAGAGGACCTTGAAGAGATCACCAAGGACTGGTCTGCAGAATGCCTCATCCCTGTGGACCCTGCATAAATGTCATACCCTGAACTAATCGGCAGCCCTGA
>JASDQU010207057.1:4863-22680 GCA_032191745.1 Picea mariana
TGGATTCAGAGATTGGTTCATAAATTGGTTTAGAGAGTCATTCAAAGATAAAGAGACATTATCATAATTGATGATAATGACATAGGAATAATTGAATGCTCAAACTATTGAATTCTTTATTTTTGAATGCTTTTCATATATGTCATTTTATTACTCAAGGAAGGACCAATGGAAAATAACTTGAAAAGAAAACAGGTATAGGAAGACCTATATTGTTCTACACGACATCTCGTAGAGAAGTTAAAGGGGGACATTCATCAGATGCATAGACAAAGAGTTAGATTCTTGGAGAGAGAGAACAAAGGCATGTTTCCAGTGGGAGTGATGGTCACATGGGGAGCATGAGAAATATGACTTCAGTATTACACCAGAGTGATACCATTTGTCAAAGGGGAAGATATTATTCAGATGAAGGGAGAGAGAGTAATCAGAGTATAATAAATAAAGAGAAAGATCAAAGACATTTAGATAGGGGGAGAAGCCCCAAGGGAGATACCCTTTTCCATTGATGCTAAAGGGGGAGAGACAGAAACATTGATGAGGATAAATTCCAGTGTTACCATCAATGCCAAAGGGGGATATTGTCAGACAATTGGCTTTCGTTGATGGAAAATTGGTTTGTATTGTTGTTTGTCATTGATCTCAACCCTTGGAGAGTGATATTGTATATTGATGTCAATCCTTAGTGATTGATGTCAACCCTTGGAGAGTGATATTGTATATTGATGTCAATCCTTAGTGATTGATGTCAACCCTTGGAGAAGTCCAGTAGTGAATTCTAGTAGCACAAATGTATGGGCAAGGGACCCGAGTTTTAGGTATAATGGTATGAAGTTAAGTATATTTGCAGGGAATACTATTAGCGATGGATAATACATTTCATGCCATTTCCAGTGATATGTGTAACACCACATAGTTCCTCACAGTTGAGAAGATATGGCTTAGTGAAGTTGAAGTACCCTCATGAGTAATCTAGAAGCCCCTAGAAGGTCAAAGAAGTCAATTGTTCTAGAAGCTCCTAGAAGAAGTGCATTATTCAAATTGATGGTAACTAGAATTTAATCATGAGTATATTTGTTGCATTAAAAAAATAATTAAAAACAAATTAGTTGCAACAAGTAGTTGTGAGTAAAGAGAAATTATTTAAATAAAAAAGTAGTCAAGTGGTTGCAAAGGGTTATTAAATAATAAAGTGGTTGCAACAAAAAGTAGTAAGTTTATTATTTATGGATAAGTCAAAGTGGTTGCAAAATAAATTAATTAAATAATAAAGTTTGTTGCAAATAGAAGTGGAGATATTATTATTTTTGGATAAAGTGGTTGTATGTGGACAAGTGGTGAAGTGGGTTAGCCTAAAAAAGAAGGAAGTTGGGTTAAGTTGGTTAGAAGGTAACCCCTTGAGAAAGCTACATGGAATTATAAATAAGAGAGAAAGGTTCTCCTATTAGCACCTATTGAATATCATTGAATATATAGTTTGTGAAAGGTTATTGCAGGTACGCATTGATACATCAAGTTACTCAATGTTGAGGAAGTGAAAGAGGTTTGATAGAAAAAGTTTCAGAGTTGCAGAAATACTGAAAAAACCCTAGTTTCTGAGGTGTATGTGGGTTGACAATAGAAGAGGTAGCGTACATACGAGGGATGATAGTATAAGAGGTAGCATACATACATGGGATAACAGTAGAAGAGGTAGCATACGTATGTGGGATGGACATGAAAAGGTATTGTATATACGTGGGCTTTCAGTAGAAGTTGTAGCATACGTACAAGGACTGGACATGAAAAGGTAGAATACATTTGAAAAATCCATGGAAGCTTGAGGATTTGAATATGTCATGTCTCTAGAGTCTGAAATAAATCTCCCAGGAAGGTCTACACTGATCAGGTACAACAAATATATCTACAGGTTCAAAATGTATGACATATTCTTATGTATAGTTGGATATTTGTTGTCTCCATGATATATGGTTGTGGGAGATTGCGGATTTTCCCTAGAGAGGTTTTTGGTTGTATTGCACTCACTGTATGAGATAGATCTATAGAAATACAATGCTGGTATGTTTTTTAGTTATCATTGGTACACTTTTTTGGTTTGAGTGTTGATGCATATATTGTAATTCTTGGTGCATGGTTGATGTACATGGTTGAGGTTTTTTGGTTATGATGTACTAGTGAAGTTGTTGGTTAGTTTGAGACAGATCTATTATAGTACATGGATGGTACATGTGTGAGTGTTATTGGTATATCTTATGGTACATTGTGAGAGGATTTTGTTAGTAGTCTTGATATATGATTGGTACACACTTGATGCTACATAACAATGAGGTTTTGGCACATGGTTTGATGTAAGGATTTATGGTATTTGGATCATGGATTGTGTGATGTATTGATAGAGAAATTTTTCTCGTTATATTGGTATATGGTTGAGATATATGTTGGGACACATTTTTGATGAGTTGGCACATACATGAGGTGTATGGTAAGGTGATGTTGGTACATCTTGACGACTCATAGTTTGACTTGTTGATACATGATTGGTACACGTTTGGTGCATTGTTAGAGGCACTTGCTAGTAGTGTTGGTGATTTATGATTGGTACATGTTTGGTGCATGGTTAGAGGCACTTGTTAGTAGTATTCTTGACACATGGTATATGGATGATGTGGCATAGATATATTGATATAATATTAAAGGCAGATCTTGGTCTTGGTGATGGTTATGAGGTGTTGTGATGTGCATGGTTGATGCACTTGTGATGGTATAGGTTGTGTTAGTGATTAATGTACATGGTTGATAGTACAGGTTGATTGACAAAGGTTGTGACAAGTTTCAGAAGAGGTGAAAACCCTATATTTCTAAAAGTGTATGTAGGCTGCAATATAGGTAGGTCACGTACATACACATGCTACAATATAAAAAGGGCACATACATATGTGAGCTGCAAAATATACATGTTGTGTACCTGTTGGCCTTTGTTGGTACAGGCTAACTTCTGGTACATGATGATTACATGTTATTGATACAATTTGGTTACAATTTGTTGGCATGGGTTGGTACAGGTTTATAGTGGTACATCTCACATTGACAATGTGGCAGTGGTTTCATCATTTGACACTTATATTGTAGGGTGGTTGGATGGGGAAAATATAGGTGGTTGTAGCCACCTTCGAGTTGTAGCTAGAGAACATAGGGGGTTGTAGCCTCCTTTTGGTTGTAGCTTCCCTCATGGTGTAGCCTAAAAATATAGGGTGTAGGAGCCTCCTTCCAGTTGGAGCTAGAGAATTGGAAGTTGGTGCTTCCTTAAATGTAATTCTTAAAGACATATAAGACAAGAATTTTGTGGTTTTCTCCCACATTGGGATTCCATGTAAAATACTGGTGTATTGTACATTGTGTGGATGTGTCTATTATTGTTTATTATGCACTGATGGATGTTAATGTTATGTGATGCAATAACATATTAATGATGAATTGATGAACATTGTTGTATAAGTTAAAGGAATATACATTGTGGTAAAAATGATTAATAAGTGGTATAAAATTCTCATTACTGATTCACCCCCCCCTATCAGTAATCCAACAAAATATATGGCCAGTCAATTTTTTGTTCAAACAAGCTGAAAGGTCAAAAATTCAAAGAAAGGTGGTGGCACATCCCACGTCTGTACACATCCGTACAACTGAGTTCGCAAAGTGACAAGGAAACCATACAAATACAAATACAAATACAGGTGAAGAAATCAAATCTCGACATGTTGCATGTTCATATAGGCTTAGGTTGACCAATGAGAGACCACCACGTGGAAGTCTCCCATTGGCCTCTCACGACTATGGTTTATCAAAAGGGTTATGAGGACCAGAGTTGAACCCTCGACCTCCCATAGAACAATTCAATAGAATACCTTATCCGGATTTATGAGAAGAATGAAATGAAAACACATATTTATAATATTAACAAAGAGATACCGTGAATAATAAAAAAGATGTAGTAAAAATAGACTTCTATTAAATAAGAAATATGCTGAAAATGTAAAATACAGTTTGAAACAAGCTTGCGAGAATGGTGGCATCTTATCTCTGAGAGGAGATGTGATGGCTATGCTCATTCGCAAGAAGATGATTACACTGAAGATTTGAAGACCTTTTTACAATAAACATCAATGCCAAAACCCTAGACATCCAAAAACCTAACCCTAGGAAATGAAGTGCCAAAATTGATGTGGGCCCCATTGGGGTAAGTTAGTACATCAAATTCTCGTGGTCGTAATGTTTGCATACAATCTTCGTTTTGGGAACATGATAGCTCGTTGTAAAGGTATCAATGAGGAGATTCATATTGTGGGATTAAGGAAAGTTGTAGGCAATGATTGAGGTTCCCGATCATGAAAAAAACATCATTTAGGCCCTCAAAAAGGCCCGAGAAGTTTGGGACTCGAAAAACTGCTAAAAATAGTAAATTTCCCAAAGACCATTTTGATCCAGTTGGAAGAGGTGGGTGGCCAATGAGATCCTCATGGGTCAATCCTCCCCCCTTAGGAATCAATGGTCTCCATTGCATTGAGTTATGCCATTAGATGAGGAAATTTCTGTTGAATTTGGCCCCGGGTAAGCCACCTGCCTTGGTGCAAGAGCTTCCCTACTTTGACAACCCGATAAAGATGGATCCTCTACTAGCAAGTGCAATTGACCTATGTGTCCATGATATGATGAGTCGATTCTTGTTCCATGTATTTAGGGTTGAGCTATGTTGGTGTCAACTATTCTACTATCTTTAAGGTGTCCAATAATGGTGTAAAATAGGGCCAAAGGAGGTCCACATTGAACACTGGGTGCAAAACAATGAAGGGGGGGATGTTGAGCTCAAAAGTATTGTCACCCATAGCCTTGGTGATGGTGTAAGGACCATAGCGGAGGGGAAAATCTTTTGATGAGGCCCTCTAAGGCGTTTTTTCTGTAAGTGCAACCACACTTTGTCTCCCACCTAAAACTGGTGTGGCACTTCATGTTGATCATGGTGTTGCTTGTACTTGTCATTGGAATTTTGTAAAATATCTTGAACTTGTTGGCAGATGTGTTGTATTTTCTCATTGCACCGGGTGGCTTTTCCATCTTCATTTGGATCATGTGATGAGTTTTCTTGGGTGGATGCAAGGGGTAGTGGAACATCCATGGGACTCAATGGTTGAAATCGAAACCCTACCTGAAAGGGGTTGTGGCTGGTTGAGATATGTATGGCTTTGTTGTAGTTGTGAAAAAAATAAGGAATACTCTCATCTCATGTGCGGGGGTGCTTGGAATTGTATATGTGAAGGATGTGCATGATCATCTCATTGATGACCTTGGTTTGACCATCCGTCTAGGGGTGGAAGGAAGTGGATTTGGTGAGATTGGTGTCCAACAGTGACCAGAGGCTCAACTAGAATGTGTCGCAGAACCGACTGTACCGATATGAGATAATGGTTTGTGGGATCCCAAAGTGTACCCACACTCGTTCAAAGAAGAGCTTGGCAGTGTCTTTCGATATGATGCTCTTCTTGCAGGTGGCCAGAATCACCATCTTGGAAAAGAGATTGAAAACCATAAAAAAATAGTCATTTCCCGTCTTGGTAGATGGAAGGCGAGACATGTAGTCCATTGATATGGATTCCTAGGGCCCGTCAGCAGTAGGCAGATAAGTGTACATTTATTGTTTCTTAGTGGTCGATTTGGAAATAACGTAGGAAGTGCAAGACTGGATACACTTGCTAACATCTTCTCGAAGTTTTCACCAATGGAAATGTCATTGCAGCGCTGCCATTGTCTTTTCCATACCGAAGTGTTGTGCCACCTGGCTGTAGTGGGATTCCCAAATTAGCTTCACTCACTTCCTTGATGTAATGCAAAGATGGCCCAGATGGCACAAGAACCCATTCTAAAGATGGAAATTAGTGATAATTGTGTTTGTGCCCAACATCTGGTAGGTGTTGGCAAAGTCATGTTCTGTCTCATATAGGTGGGGCCATCTGTAGGTCTCTTGGCTACAATATTCTAGCACCATGGTAAGTGCCACGAATGGAGTTCAACTGAAGAAATCAATGACTCGGTTGGTACTTCATGTTTTATATTTGATGTTGAGGTGGATCTACTACAAGAAGGTGGACCATTTTTTATGGCATTCATTCTATAATTTTTCTTCTATCTACATGAACTACAACAACTTATGATCAATGTGAATGACTATCTCCTTCTTGAGAATGTAATTCTTCCACTGGTGGAAGGATTTAACAATGGAGTACATTTATTTGTCATAAGTAGGGTACTTACGGATGACATATGATAATGTATCACTATGATAGGCCACGAGGTGGCCATGCTGAGTGAGGAATCCTCCCACAACATAGTCTAAAGCATATGTCTCGATCTCAAAGGGATGTTGAAGGTTAGGTAAATAAAACGTTGGGGCTAAGCACACGTGCTTCTTCAGATCACCGAATGCTTGCTATTGGGGTCGGCCCCACACAATTTTTTCCTTACCATCACCCATGGTTACTTGGATGAGGGCCCATGCAATATGTGTGAATCCCAACACGAACCTGCGATATAAATTGGAAAGGCCTAAGAAGCTATCAAGCTCAGTGAGTGTGGTTAGGACTGGACAATAACATATGAATTGGATCTTGGTTGGATCCACATGCAGACCATGTGCATCAATAATGTAGCCTAGGTAGTGGACCCTTTCCATGTTGAAGGATAATTTTTCCAAGTTGGCGTATAGCTTGTGCTGTCACAGAGTGTGCAAAACCTACTGAATGTGCTGCAAGTGTTCCTCCCAAGTCTTGTTATAGATGAGGATTTCATCCAGATACACCACTATAAAATAATTGGTTAAAGGCAACAATATATTGTCCATCATCCTCATGAAAGTTGTTGGGGAATTTTTACCAAAGGGAATGACCATTCATTCAAAAAGACCTTATTTTGACTTGAAGGTAGTCTTCCATACATTTGTATTCTCTATTGGGACCTGAGGGTATCCAGAATTCAGATCAATGTTATTGAAGTATTTGGCTGCCTTGATATAATCAAGGAGATCATCAATTCGGGGAATCAGGTATTGGTTCCTGATTGTGATTTTATTTAAGGCTTGATAATTAATGCAGAGTCAACAGGTCCCATCTTTCTTTTGTACCCACACAATTGGGCTTCCATAAGGTGATGAGATCTGTCGACTGTGCCCATTGTGGAGAAGTTATTGTACCTGATGCTTGATCTCCTCATTTTATAACAAAGAGCGACGATAGACTCACCCATTGGGTAGTAGTACACCGGGGGTCGGGTCGATGGAATGCTTGACCTGAAAGTGAAGAGGTACCCTAATAGGTGAGGATAATATGTCTTTGTATTATTCCATGACTTTATCCACTTACTTTTGATGCATGGAGAGGCTGGTTGTGGAGGCCATGGATGTGCATGAAATCTTTTGCTCATTCTAGGAGTGAATCAAATAGAAGAAAAATGTGACATCCCTGGCCTCACACAGGCCGGGGAAATGCCACTCCTCAAATGCTTTACTTAGCTCTAAAACAACCTTTGTAACATTCCCAACCTTCAATAGGCCAGGCCATGCTAATATTGAACAATCTTTCATGCTCAAATACCAAATTGAAACATCCTCGACAATTCATGCCTGGCCACGCTACACCGGAGAAAACATCCGTTCTCTGTGAATAACGTACTGTAACATACTTAGCATCCTAACTAAGTTATGTCTCATATAATTTTATAACTACATGCAATTAAAACATATGCACACACAGAACTCTTGCAGAAGCTTAATATATATAAAACGTGAATAGATAAATACGCTATGTAAATGCATGAATTCACACTGAAATAGTAGTTAACATATACATGAAATACCCATAAGCATACAAACAACTATAATCATGCATAGGATAAACCCATCAAAATAACACGTGAATAACTATGCAACATGTAAATTAATCACACAATTAACACTTATCTTTGTGAGAATTTTACCAACTACGTGCGGACCTTCCACGAACCTCCCAGCCTTAGACCACACTGTTCATCACTCTCAACAGTGAGTCACCCTCGAGCTGGGACTAAACTTCACCTGGGTAAAGGGGTTCCTAACCAGGCTAAAGGCTCATGAACAACATGAAAGAATCTGTCTCAAGTGCTCACTCAACTAACAACCTACAGTCCTTCATTCCCCACATGCCTGTCCCACCCAAGGAGGTGTGCCCCTTCTCTGCTAAACAGTCCCTCGGCTGCCCCACTTCCCTTCCAGGGCTTTAGCAATGGGCCAGATAGGAAGTCTTAGAGCCCTGTAGCTATAGTTCAACACCTTATCAATCCCCAACAATTCTCTCACCTAGAGAATTTCTCACGGGCCTAACAACCCACCTCTTCAATATCCCACGGGCCTGACAACTCACTTCTTCAATGCCGCTCCCAAGCTAATAGTTACCCAATAGAAGGCTATGAGTACGAGTTCAGGTAATGTCATGCAGATACAATGGATCATTCAATGGCTGCCAATATTCATGGATGATTGACTGCATATCTCAGTGACGGATCAATCATGGAAATATGATGGTCAAAATGATGGAGAGTCCCCCCGGAAATGAACTATGTCCAAAAATATGTATGCATGCCCCCAACTTGACACTTGTCATGTTGGAAGCTACTTTGGCCCACTTGGCCCCAACTTAGAACTTTAGGATAACATAATTATCCATACTTTATGATTTAAGAAATATTAATATAATATTCCTTAACTTAGCCCCTTCCCTTTCCCTAACTGGTGGAGTTTAGTCCCCCATCTCTTTTATCATGGTCGGTCTACGCGCAACGATGTATTTTATATTAAATATGAGATATGTACAAAAATAGGCGCACTGGCCTTTAACATCTAGGCTCTCTGGCCTAATCAAAACATAAGCATCCTAGCTTTTAATACTGGCTCACTAGCCTATAAAATATATCAGATACACAAGTCTCCTTTGCCTCTATATCGCACACACTTAATATGCTGCATGCGATATCTCAGAATGTGCACACTTCCTCGTTTTACTGCGGAGTACATGTGCGCACTACACCATGGAATGTGCATACCAAAATAATATCAAATCATCTCACCAGCTTATGTACATTTATATTTACATTTTCAATTGGGTTTGGCCTTAGGGATATTACAATCCCCTCCCCTTATTTATGCACTTTCCTCAGTGCATCATGTACCCATGTACAACTAAATTTCAAAATCCTCAAAATGATGTGAGTATTTTGCCCACATTGCATCCTCATGCTCCCACGTAGTGTCCTCAGGACTGTACCAAGTCCATTGAAACTTTACAAGCTCTATGGATCGATTCTAGAGCTGTTTGATTTTATGGTCCAGAATGCAAACCAGATGCACTTAAAAAGCGTCTTCTTGCTCCACCTGAATCACATTCCAATCAATAACATGATTAACATCAGGTATATATTTCTTTAGAAAGGATACATGGAATACATTATGAACAGACATAGATGAAGGAAATGCAATCATATAAGCTACTGGACCAATCCTCTCTAGGATTTCAAACGGCCCACAATAGCGAGCTGCCAACTTTGAACAATTTCCCAACCTCAGGGAACTTATGTTGGCTTTTCAAGAATACATGGTCACCCACTTTAAATTCCCTATGAGTTCTTCCCTTATCAACATAGATTTTGTGCCTGTCTTGGGCAACCTTTAAATTTTGTTTTATTTTCAACATTTTCTCTTCCATTTCCCTAAGCAATTTCGGCCCAACCACTGTTCTATTTGTTGGATTATCCCATCTTACCGGTGTGTTTCACTTTCTGCCATAAAGTGCCTCAGATGGGCTCATCTTTAGAGATGCTTGGTACCCATTGTTATAAGTGAACTCTACCAAGTGTAGGTAGTCTTCCAATTTTGATGGTTTATCCATCACATACATCCTCAACATATCCTCAATCACATGATTCGCCCTCTCTATTTTTCCATCTGTTTATGGATGATAAGCTATATTAAATTTCAAATTTGTTCCAAATCCATTCAATAATCCCTTCCAAAATTTCGAGGTAAATTTTGGATCTCTGTTAGACACAATTGTCTTGGGTATGCCATGTAACCTAGAAATTTCCCTCATATAAACATCAACAATGTTCTCTTCCTTGTGAGTGAGCTTAACCGGAATAAAATGGGCAACTTTAGTATGCTTATCCACCACTACCATGATAGAATCATGTTGCTTGTTTGTTCTGGGCAGTTTGGTAATGAAATCCATGGTTACTACTTCCCATTTCCACTCCGGAATGGGTAATGGTTGCAACAAACCAGCTGGGTGTCTATGCTCAGGCTTTACTTTTTGACATTCCAAACATCTGGCAATAAAATCAGCAACCTCTTTGTTCATGTCTGGCCAATAATATTGGCTCTTGACAGCTACAATAGTTTTATGATATCCTGGGTGCCTAGCATAAGGCACATTATGCATTTCTCTCAATATTAGATTTTTCAATTCCTGAGAATTTGGTACATAAATTTTGCCCCTGTATATGAGAATTTCATCCTCATCTAGCTTGTATTCTTCAATTTTCTGCTGCAAATTACCTTGCTGTAATTTTGCCACTAAATCCTTGTATTGTAAATCTGATTTGGCAGTCTCTATAATTCTGTGTTTCAAATCTGATTGATACATGCTAATGGTTGTAGCATGCATTTCATGAACTCTTCTGCTGAGTGCATTAGCCACTTTGTTCTCTTTCCCCTTGATATGCTTTATATCAAAGTCATATTCCCTTAGAAATTCTAACGCCTAGCATTTAAAGTTGGCTGATCAGACAAATATTTCAGATCATTGTGGTCTGTCCTCATCTCAAACCTTTTACCCATGAGGTAGTGCTTCCATTTCCTCAAGACATGAACTATGGCTTCCAACTCCAAATCATGAGTGGGACAATTTATTTCATGTTTCTTTAACTTCCTTGACTCGTAACATATAACAAACCCATTTTGGCTGAGGAATCCACCAAGTCCCTCTTTACATGCATCTATGCATACAATGAAGTCTTCATTTGGGTATGCTATCCTTAATATTGGAGAACTTGTTAAGAATTGTTTCAAGTGTTGGAAACTCTTTTCACAATCCAATGTCCACTGAAAATTCACATCCTTTCTTTGCAATGAAGTGATTGGGTGTGAAATCTTTGAAAATCCTTCTATAAATATCCTATAGTATCCTACAAGGCCTGTGAATGATCTCACCTCTGTCACATTCTTTGGCACTGGCCATTCTCTAATGGATTGTATCTTCTTAGGGTCCACTACTATCCCATCCTTTGAAATGATGTGCCCCAAATAGTAAATTTTCTTATGGTAAAATGAGCACTTGCTTAATTTGGCACACAATTGATGCTCCCTTAATACTTGCAAAACCATCCTCAAATGATGTTCATGCTCTTCTTATGACTTGGAAAATATGAGAATGTCATCCAAAAAGACAATGAAAAACTTGTATAAATATTCTCGGAAAACACCATTCATTAAGCACATGAAAACAACTGGTGCATTTGACAACCCAAATGGCACCACTGTGAACTCATAATGACCATACCTTGTCCTGAAATAGGTCTTGCTGATATCTTCCTCTTTAATCCTTACCTGAGATCTATATTTGAAAAGATCTTTGCATCCTTCAATTGATAAAAAAGAGCATCAATCCTTGGCAGAGGATACTTGTTCTTAACAGTCACTTTATTCAACTGTCTGAAATCAATACACAATCTTAAGGTTCCATCTTTCTTCTTCACCAAAAAGACTGGGGCACCCCAAGGTGACACACTTGGGCGTATATACCCCTTCTTCAGAAGCTCTTCAAGTTGCATTTGCAACTCCTTCAGCTCTGGTATACTCATTCTGTAAGGAGTCTTTGACACTGGAACTTCTCCAGGCATTAGGTTTATAGAGAAATCAATGTCCCTCCTTGGGGGTAGTCCTGGTACCTCCTTGAACACATCTTCAAAATCTTCCAGTATTGCATAATCTTCCAAATTTGGCACCTTATCTCTAGGTGTCTCCGCCAAACGAGTTGCAGCTTTTTGACACCCTTTTCTGTAACATTTCTTTAGCTACAATGCTGAAATATCTCTGATGGCTACTGCCTTGGGAATTCCCTGCACTTTCCTTAGTTTCCCTTCCTCATCCAAGAAAATAAATGCCTTTTTATAGCAGTCTAGGATGGCATGTTGTTGGTCCAACCAATCCATCCCAATTAGACAGTCATAGGAACCTAAAGGAAAGATGTTCAAATCTTCCTGGGTGTTCAGTCCATTCATGTCAATAAGACATGACTTAACCATCTCATTAAATTTTCTTTTGGCCCTTATAGCCAGCTGAACCAACCAAGATTTCTCATGCTTGCTTCTTGTCAAATGCAAACTTTCCACCACCTTAGGATCTATATAAGTATGACTAGATTCTGAATCAATTAAAATAGCAATGGTTTGGTTGTTGATCATACCTTCCACTTCAATCATATGTGACTGATATTTTGCTTGCTTGCTGTCCAGGGCTGCATAGATCCTGGGTATCCTTTTGCCCATGTCCTCCACTATTTCATCTTGCTGTACATTATGAACAGTCCTCCCTTTTTCACCTCTATGAGAACAATCTTTGAACATGTGATCCCCTTTACAACCCCAACATTGAATAGGTGGTTTCCTTGGCCTTTGACTTCCTGTGTCCATCGTTTTGGGTTCCTTAGTAGTTTTCTGTCCCTGTGGACTATTTTTGAAGAATGGTGGCTTAGACCCTTTCTTCCTTTGATCCATATTGAATTTATTTTTATCTTCCCAAGATTTTTGGAATGTTTTCCTTGATATTTGTTGATCATATAGGCATTTATCTTGTCTTATGGTCTCCTCCAATGTCTTGGGATCATCATACTGTATTTTGTCACTGATGAATGATGGCAGTCCACTCAAATACATTTGAATTTTGACTGTCTCATCTTTGATGAAAGAGACATACTTCAACAGTTCTAGAAACCTTCTTTCATAATCCTCAATTGTCATACTCCCAAGCTTGAGTTCAAAGAACTCTTTTATTTTCTTGTCATAGTATCTCTTAGTCAAGTATTTCTTCTCAAAATACTTCTTAAATCTTCTCCAAGTGACACTTTTCTCTTTGATGTGCTTCACTCGCACAAGCTATTCCCACCACATGGATTCTTTTCCTTTGAGTTGATAGATGAAAATTATACCCTCTGCATGAGAGGAATAATTATGAAATTGAAAATAATTTCTCATGCCCAACAACCATGTCTCTGCATCTTCATCTTTATTGTGATCATCATCAAATGTAGGAGGTTTGATTTTGTTCATTTATCCTCATAGTTCATCTACCCCAGACCTTTCATACTTTCTGACAGGGAATGGACTTGAGCTGCTGTGTGATCTCTTATTGGAATTCCTTGGGGAGTGGTGGTGATGCCTGCTAACACTTGTTGCTTTTCTTTTCTCATCATGAGACTTGTGACTTCTCGACTTGCCCGAGCCACTCTCCTTATCAAATTTATTTTCTATTATGTTCAATCTCTCCAATAACTTCATGTTGAAGTCATCCTGCTGCTCCTTGGCTCTCATAAGCCTTTCATTATCAGCTTTATGGATTTGAACATCCTTCTGTAAATTTTTAATGGTCTCTGCCATATTTATGTTTTCATCCCTTTCTTCACCATGTCCATTGGAGTTTGTTCCTTCCATGCTCAAATGGACATCCATCCCTCTGACTTCATCTTCCTCACTATAATTCCCATGTGCCTCTTTCATTCCTATGGACTCTGCATTGGTCATGATCTGATCTAGTTGTTGTTAAATCTGCAAAATGTGCAGCCAACAAAACTTGTCATAGTGACTGTTTCAACAATTTTCTGAAAAATATGAACCATTTTGGTTCAATAATTTATCAAAACCCTTTCTTTTGATTTCCTGAAGCATTGAATTCCCAAATCAAATTTCTGGGTGAATAATTATATTCCACTATCCAAGACCTTTCCAATGCCTGCTGACATGCTTGATTCTGAGTCTTGAGCAGAAAGTTATGGCTTCATGGAGATAGTTAGGGTCTTATAATTTACCCTTCACTGCTTATGTTGTTCTTTACCCTTCAAACAAATTTGCGCACACAAGTTTCAATCTGTGCTCCCGTATTTTCCATGTGATACAACATCACAGTTAAATCATGTTTCGTGCACTTTAAAACCACCATGTATCACTTCTTTGTCACGCTAATAACATGCATGCACTTTTGTGTCACATGCCAATAACTACCGCACACAATTTTGGTTCTTACATTATTACCCGTTGTGCGCAGTTTTTGTATCGCACACTGATATTTTACATGCATTTCTCTCTATGCATTGTACCATGCCAAAGTTCAATATGCCCCCACCACGCATCAATTATCTGCGTGCACTATTGATTACACTGTCGTGAGACAACTTATACCCATATTGCGTGTTCGCCAACCAAACTCCTCAACGCTTTACCAATACTGCATACACCTTGCACACCCTTATTGTGTGTGTGTACATTGCACACACCTTCTTATGTGTGTGCACTCTGCGCAATGCCAAATTTAGTGCGCGCACCCGCAGACCATTTTCTTCCGCACAACGCCACAATTTACCGCGCACACCTGCACACTAACATTTTCTGCTCCATCTGTCATGGCTTCACTGTAACTTCAAATTCGACCAATTCCAGGTTCGAATTTGCTAGGATGATATTAAATCAGTAATATCTCATCACTTGGTTGAATTCCTCCATTTTCTCATGAATCCACCCACAGAAATTGGGGCTTTTCCCCATTTTCGCCTAGTTGTTGTTACTTTTTTCCATGGACGCTCTACAACCGAAATTTTGCCACTTCGAATTAAATCCTCCGTGACATTTTTCTTCAACTCAACTTTCTCGGCCCATTCAGGCTCAGTGTTGAAAATTGAACTTCTGGTACCAATTTGTGACATCCCTGGCCTCACACAGGCTGGGGACATGCCACTCCTCAGACGCTTTACTTAGCTCTGAAACCACCTTTGTAACATTCCCAGCCTTCAACAGGCCAGTCCATGCTAATCTTGAACACTCTTTCATGCTCAAATACTAAATTGAAACGTCCCCAACCATTCATGTCGGGCCACGCTACACCGAAGAACACATCCATTCTCTGTGTGGAATGTGCTGTAACATAATTAGCATCGTAACTAAGTTATGTCTCATATAATTTTCTAACTGCATGCAATTAAAACATATGCACACACAGAACTCTTGCAGAAGCTTAATATATATAAAACATGAATAGACAAATACGCTATGTAAATGCATGAATTCACCCTGAAATAGCAGTTAACATATACATGCAATACCGATAAGCATACAGAGAGCTATAATAACGCATAGGATAAAACCATAAAAATAACATGTGAATAACAATGCAACATGTAAATTAATCACACAATTGACACTTATCTTTGTGAGAATTTCACCAACTACATGCAGACCTTCCACGAACCTCCCAGCCTTAGACCACACTGTTCATCACTCTCAACAATGAGTCACCCCCGAGCTAGGACTAAAATCCACCCAGGTAAAGGGGTTCCTAATCAGGCTAAAGGCTCATGAACAACAGGAATGACTATGTCTCAGGTGCTCACTCAACTAACAACCTACAGTCCCTCATTCTCCACATGCCTGTCCCACCCAAGGAAGTGTGTCTCTTCTTTGTTGAACAGTCCCTCGGCTGCCCTAATTCCCTTCAAGGGCTTCAACAACGGGTCGGATAGGAATTCTTAGAGCCCTGCAGTTGTAGTTCAACACCTTCAACAAATCAATCCCCAACAATTCTCTCACCCAGAGAATTTCTCACGGGCCTGACAACCCACCTCTTCAATATCCCACGGGCCTGACAACCCGCTTCTTCAATCCCGCACCCAAGCTAACAGTTACCCAAAAGAAGGCTCTGGATACGGGTTCAAGTAAAGTCATGAAGATACAATGGATCGTTCAATAGCTGCCAATATTCATGGATGACTGACTGTATATCTCAGTAATGGATCAATCAGGGAAAGATGATGGTCAGAATGATGGAGAGTCCCCTGGGAAATGAACTAAGTCCAACAATATGTATGCATGATCCCAACTTGACACTTGTCATGTTGGAAGCTACTTTGGCCCACTTGGCCCCAACTTAGAACTTTAGGATAACATAATTATCCATACTTTATGATTTAATAAATATTAATATAATATTCCTTAACTTAGCCCCTTCTCTTTCCCTAACTAGTGGAGTTTAGTCCCCCATCTCTTTTATCGTGGTCGGTCTGCGCACAACGAAGTATTTTATGTTAAATATGAGATATGTAAAAATATAGGCGCAGTAGCCTTTAACATCTAGGCTCTTCGGCCTAATCAAAACATAAGCATCCTAGCTTATAATACTGGCTCACCAGCCTATAAAACATAACAGATACACAAGGCTCTATGACCTCTACATCATGCGCACTTAATATGATGCGAACGGTATCCCGGAATGCACACACTTCCTCGTTTTACTGCGCAGTACATGTGCGTACTACACCATGGAATGTGCATACCAAAATGATATCAAATCAGCTCACTAGCTTATGTACATTTATATTTACATTTGCAATTGGGTTTGGCCTTAGGGATATTACAAAAAAATTCCAAGTATGACAAATGAACTTCTTGTATTTCTTGGCAGAGATCAAGGAAATGGCACTAGGCAGGACTACCTCGGGTATCCTGCACAATTTCCTGTTAAAAGTAATAATAACACTGTGAGGCCTAGACTCATATACAACATGATGTTCCATAAATAAGGTTGGCCCAAAATAACATCACAAACTTCAAGGGGAGAAACATCACACAATACCTCATCTTTGAATGGCTTGATGTCGTATGACAAGAGATATTGTTGGCTAACGCGAATATCACTCCCTTGGTGGAGCCATCTGATGGTGTAGGGTTGTGGGTGCAACATTGTTGGCAAGGATAACTTCTTGAAGACCTATGCTGATATGATTTTCTTCTAGCTACCGCTATCAATGATGAAGTGCATTAGAGTTCCTTTCACCCAGATCTGTGAATGAAAGAGCCACTCACCTTCCTTTGGCTCATCAGGCTCACTGGGATGGATCTTGGTGGTAGCAACAGTGGCACTTGGTTCTACGTCAATGATCCATCTCTCATTTTCTGTTTCTAACTCAGAGTTAGAAACTACATTTGATTCAGAGGCTTTCACCTTTTCCACCAATGATTACTTTGAGCGATAATCAGTAGTGTTATGCCAAGGGCTCTTATGAATTTTGCACCACTTCCCGACACCTTTCTTCTTCTTTCTGTTGTCCTTATTTTCTTGTGGCTTAGACTGATTGTCCTGAGTTTTTTCATATTTTTTCATTCCTTTGTTCTATGGGTTGGGGCTACCATTTCCCTGCTTCTCCTATGAGGGGTTTCCAGACCCAAGATGTCACATCTTTTGTTTAATCTTATGCTTGATTTTGATGACATATCGATAGGCCACACCTAAGGATGAGATGTCCAAAAAATCCATTTTTTCCTAGATATATCTATGTAGAACACCGCGATAATTGAGCACAAGATGTCTCTCAGAATATTTGATACCCAGATTGGTGCGCAAGGTATGGAATATATTTGTGAACTTTGGCACTGCTTGGTCCCTTTTCTGCCACAGTGTGGTCCATTTTGTATATATGTCAT
>JASDQU010207059.1:25981-53372 GCA_032191745.1 Picea mariana
AAAAATCTTTGTGTAATGTTTGTATTTGCCATTGTATCTTTTCTGTTCTTTTCTGAATATCAGTTTGCAGTAGATATTGTACAAGGTTAGAATTTACACTTCAGGCGCGAGGACCAGAACCTCTAGTGGTCCAGGGCATATGCATATTACTCAACCTTTGCCGCCAAGAACGAAGTAATTTGGACCTCTGGGATTGCTTGTGCAGGCTGTGTCCCTAAATTTTTTGATTGTAAGTTGTTGGTCTCTTGGTGTGCCGATAAATTTATTTCAGACAAAAGAATTATTCCACTACAGGACCGGTCTTTTGTTTCTTTGTCACCTCAATTTTTCCACCAGATGTTAAGATTGTCGGAGCCAACATTGACATTCAAAGGAGATAATTCCAAACAATTCCTAGAAAAGCATAATAACAGGTTGAACCTCTTTCCCTATTTATTGGAAGACCCCATGGTAGTTCCTCAAGATATCACAAGCTTCCAGGTTAGCTCATTTATAAATCCATTTGATGAAATTGCCTCTTTCCTGGATGACACTTTATATGTTGTAATTTTTTATTTTTTTTTTTGTGTCTGGAGGGATCAACAACTAGTTGGGCACGTGCTCGCGTTACACGTGGCCGTGTTATCCAACCGCTACCACTATAACCTCCAGGTGTGCCCACGATGCCCCTTACGCGGAACACAATGTAAGTCGGGGGGAATTGAACTCGAAACCTCATNAGCTGCCCCCCCGGGGGCCTTTATATGTTGTATTTAACAATCAAGGAACACACCATTTTTTATTGGTGCAAGCTAATTTCCCATGAAATGTTTTCCCAATTGTCAAGCTTCAAAAGGGAAAATAAATGTTATATGTCATCCTGCTTAGTTTTTGCGATAACACATTCCTACTAGTTTCCAGAACTGTTTCTATCCAAGAATGTCAATTGGGAATTCGACCCAGTAACGTTCTGGTACCAGGCCTTCTGGAAGCACAAGGCCTCCCACTTTTTTTATGAGGTTTTTAATGTCTTCGTGTCTATTTTAAAATTTTTGTTGTTAGGAGAAGATGCTCCCCGCATATCTGAATAGGAAACCCGTTTTTTGGACAGAAAGGGGACACTTGAACATTTGGATAATTACATTGTGATAAGGATTTTTGGCTCCAGGGAAAAACCTGCTCTCCTTCCATGTCACATTACAGACATAATGCTTGTTACATAAGTAGCACGAAAATAAAAATATTGGTTGCATATATTCCAAGAGAACATAAAAAAACAGTTCATTCCTCTACCTTGGAAAGTCGGGGACTTCGTGTTGAAGAACATCAACAAAATTGACAAATTTGCAGCCCATTCTAGCAACTTGAACCCAAGATATGTTGAAAGCCTAAGAGGGTATAAAATTTTTCTACAACATTTACAAACACTTAGCTTTGACAATTGTTTTTTCAAAAAACACCTGACCGAAAATAGAGACATTGGCGACAACACTCTTTCTTCTTATGTCAATGACCTAGACACACTGCAAAGTAACACTAAATTGTATAGGCAATAGAGAAAAGGCCCCGATGAGAAGAGTGTTCAATTGATGAATAACACTCACAAAAGTAGGACATCCTAGAGCATCGCTCCAACGACCCACCACCACAACAAAGAAACTCATATTTCTTCAAACAAAGGAGGAGATAATGACCCTCCTCACTCTAAAATGGATAGTTCTCACAAGCTTCCAGTAGACAAGAAGAGAAAACAAATTGTGGGACAAGCGAAAGACCCCGAAATTCAGAGTGAGAACATGGAACTTGAGCTTGATCTGGATAGCATACTCCACTACCTTGATCAGCCTGGAGACGTGATCCAACATAGTCTTCCAATGGACATATCGATACCAAAAAATTTGATGAATATGAATCCTTCGTGTTTCAGAGCGTTGTTTTTTGACAACTAGTCCAAAAAATTGATTATTAAAAAAAATGTAAAAAATAAGAAAGGAAAATCTCATTCAGAGGTTAACCTTGCGAACATGAAGCCATCCTAAATGTGTCAACTTCACCTAGTGACCAGAGATTCACATGATGATTCCATTGGAGGCATCGAGGTCAAGAATGCCAGACTGAAGGAACAGATCAAGGAATTGGAAGAGGCTTTGATTCCTATGCCATTGCATGCCAATCGTTTGGAAATAGCCATGCCTGCCACCCCTACAACCAATTAAAAAGGATCCTCCATCCTCCTAGCATCACGTAGAGGATATGTGTAGAATAATATCAAGAAAAGAATGGAACTAGATACTGAGGCATGGGAAACATCACAAACCATGTCTTCCCTTGGAACCACCGCACATAATTTTCTGAAACGTTTGCAGGCAGAGTTAAAGGATGAAGAACATTTCTATTTAAACACAGTCCTTCATTTTGGCACCATTTTAAAAAACACGATAGAAACAAGAAGAAGATATTCCATCAAAAAACCGGATCGATCAATTAAATGCATGCGGGAAAGAAAACGTCAAGAACCTGTATCTCATTGTTCAGTCATGTGAACAAGTGATATCAAAGAAAGAAAAATTATTCACAAAGATGTCTAGAATAAACTTAGTCGGAAGGACCAATGACTTCCAAGACCCCATCTTAATCGTCAACTCCTTTCCCTTAACTAGGGAAGACTTCGATAAATATGTTGATATGTTTAAGGCATTGTCTTTGGAAAAGTTTTACAACATCCTTGAATATGGTCAAGATGACGTCGACGATTGGCCAGTCGACTATTCAGTATAGAATGAGGAAATTGATCAGGCTCTGCGTAATCTTTCTATCGACCTCAGGGAACTAGAAAATGAATTTTTCAACATAAGGATCTGGAATGAGATCTACGCCGCCCCAATGAGAAGCTACATTAAAGAATGGATCAAAAGGGAACTGGAGCAGGTCACCAACGAATGGAAACAGGAAGTTTCCACGATTCCAACAGTCGTTGACACCATCAATGAAAAGGCATCAACAAGCAAATAGCAAAAGGGGTCATATGTACCATCACTGTAAGTCTATTGATCACATCCTGCTTTGTTTATCAACCCAGTTATTTCACTTTTTTAAATAGAAATGTCCAGCCAAAGACTGATACCTTTCAATTTGTTTTTTTCAGGTATTGCACTCTACTGTCGCCCACTTCTTTTTTCTACATTCCTCTTTCTTGTACATATTTCTCTTGTGGTCCGCGGGAGCCCACATTGGAGTATTGTGACTATTGGTTGTGTATTATGAGGATATATGAAGATGGACAATAGTGATTGAAAAATAGAACCAAAAAAGTTATACACTCCATTACTACACAGGAGGCCTTCTCAGGTCCAAAAGAACTCGTTATACACTCCATTACTGTGCGACGAAGCCTTCTCAGGACCCAGTTTAATGAGCGATGCCAACACCCATTGAAGTAGGGAGAACCCAATTCCAATAACAACATCAACATATATCAATATTTTTGAAAGAGTCTCCTTAGCAGAGCACCACCCATGGCAAAAAATTAGCCTTCCTGAAATCAAAACTGCCAGAAAATGAGCCTCTGTGGATTCAAATAGACACCACCCAGATGACTGAGAAAGAAAATACTTGGAGATGGAAACCCTCACGTTTCAATATTCTTGAGGATCTTGCAAATAAGTTAGGAGGATAAATGTTTGAGCATAGAGTATTTAATGCTCTAGATTTGGAGAATAGTGTTTGAGCATACTGCAGTTCATTGTAGAGCATGGACCACCGTGAGATTGGAGAGTATTTAATGTCTGAAGAACTCAACTTGTAGAGATATTTAATGAAACACTGGGTGATTTAATTAAAAGTGAAGTCTCCAAGAGTTATGCTTGTCGCCCGAGCAATAAGAAAATGTAGTTTCCAAGAAATCCACTGCCGCGTGAGCAATAAGACCCCAAAGTGGATATCCAATCAGATTTAAGAGAAATAAAGGTTTTTTATTACAATAAATCTAAATATTACATTTTACTATGTTAAACTTAGGAAATCAAACTTAAATTTAAGTCAAAGAGAAAACTAATTGGGAGTCAACGAGTGACTCATTGCTATAATCGGAGGCCTTCGAGCATGGAGTAATAAGTTAATGTGATCACTGAGTATGCACACATGTTTCGATATAAATTAGGAAGACATATATCGATCCTAATTAAAAAGTAAAATAAGTAAAATGAAGTTTTTTTTATTTTAAGATTTAAATATATTATTATTATTAAAAAATATAGATTTGGGAGAGATGGACCCCATATTTGAAAAAGAATAGAGTAAAAATAAATTATAGTTTGCTAGAAATTGTTCTCCTAACATTCTATGTTAATTAGAGGAAATGTTGCCTAGTGCAAAGGCTTGGGAGGTTTGTTGGTTGCTAGTGTGGTGTATGGAATGACCATGTGCTAATTAGAGGAATCTCTAGATAAAATGTTGCTTAGTAGCCGTTTACCATCCATGGATCATGGAGAAGTACTTGGATGGATTTTCGCTAGGGCTTTCTTGGGAATAAATAAATAAATAAATAAAAACGTTTCCTAGAAGAGGAATTAAAAGAAAATTTGAACTGTACACTATGTTTCTCTATTGTGTGACTAAAGAATATGGGACTGAAGTCTTACAACCTTTTGTATGTACAAATCCATGCATTGGTGCATCAAACGATTAAAGAATATGAGACACAAGTATTAGGGCATCTTGTATGTAAAGAACCATACATTGGTTAGAGTACTTGAAGAAATGCAAAGTGTATATGACTCCTAAAATAAATAGTGAAATCATCACCATATTTTGTAGTAGAGAGCACAATGAAAAATGAAATATTCCTTAGTCACCTTTACAAGATAAAAATCTTTGCATAAAATAAATAGTTAAATCATCACCACATTTTGTAGTAGAGAGAACAATGAAAAATGAAATATACCTTAAACACCTTTACAAGATGAAAAAATTTGAAAATCCTATTTAATCATTTGTTGTTTTTCTATCCAAAACTTATAAAAACCCACTCTAAACTAACCTAGAGAAAACAAGTGTTGGATGGCAGCGTAGTCCCTACCGGGTTGGAATGGGAATAAATGCATAGGTATGGGGGGACCATGGAGAATGAGAAGCCCGATGTACCAGAGACACATGAAAACTTCCGCGAACATGTGGCGAGCAATATGAAGTATAGGTGGTATCCATGCAGAAAATGACTCATGGAACTGTACGGCCTTCCAACCATAAGATGTCAGGCTGCTACATGACTTCGAGAGCATGTCACTCTGGGAATTTTCCTTCCAGAACAAACACAACTCCCCGAAAGCTCGGAGCCCCGAAGATCCGGAGTCCTAATTTCTCGAATTAGTTAATGATAATATTATATTAATATCGAGTCAAAAAGTAATTAGCGAGAAAGTCACTTCATGAGAATTGTATTCCATTGCTAAAAATGGCCAGGGGAGTTCTAAAATTGGCAGGTCGGTAAAACGTTAATAGGGGTGCTAAAGTTCCAGGTTAGCCTAGATGGAAGAGTGGAAAATGATTGATGACTCACATTCATTTTGGAAAGAGAATATGCCTGAGCGTTAATCTCTTAGAGAAATCATGGCACTGAAACCATTTAGTTTTTGAAAGTATTTTCATTCTAATTATACTGAGTTTTGCATAATCCATCTTGGTTTCATTTTCTTGATAATATTTTGTAATTTTTCCTATTACCAATAACACATCAGATAGCTACTAAAAATCCCAGATATCCCCATCATGTGTAACTTGATATATTGTTGGAGTCTGACTTGCCATGTTCGAAATTTCCATTCCTACCTTGTAGGTTTTATCTCTTTAATGTATTCATGAAATTCATTTATAATGATCTATGTATACTTCCAACTGACTTTCATCCCAAAATTTAAAGTTAAGTACAATTTTCATAGTCACTTCTTTAATTTTTCCCATGGACAAAGTAAGCAACATCCATTTCATTCTATTAAATAGATCATTTGGCTTGTCTGTCTCTATATGTGTTAGGATAAATAAATTTATATGCGGTGGTAGAGAAACAAATGCACTTTTTTTTTAAAATGTTTCTAGTGTCGAAGATTCTTTGATCTTCTTGTGTGACCTTTGTGTTTGCTAGGTTTTTTTATATATTAACACACACCTAACATGATTGTTTATTTTCATGAGTTTTTAGCTCATTGAAGTTAATTTAAACTGTGTGAAAATATGGTGTCGAGACAGAGGTAGGGATGATTTTAAGGATGAAAATTTATTTTTAAATGTATAAACCTTGGCGAATCTTACTAATCCTTCATATTCCAACTATAAATTTTTGGCAATATTTTTGTAAAAATATTCAAATTTCTAAGGATTTTATATAGTTTATATAAATTTTTGGTCATTTTTAAGGTTAAATAATTTTATCCTATAGAATTTGGGCGAATTGTTTTTATAATAGTGAATATTGTTTTGGGAAAAACCATGGAAAATTAGCCCATGAGCGAAATTTAGCCCCTAAAATCATCCCTGGACAGAGGCAGATTTCATTTTCCTGAAACATTTTTCCATGAGAAAGAAACCCACTTTCCAGAGGTTGATCTGCAATTTCTATCCAAGAAGAGGGCATCTTTGTAACATGCCTATCCAACTGAAATATTTGTAAGAACATAAATATTTGTAATATGCCTCTGATAGCTCAGTATAGTACCAACTGGTACATTTGTAACATGTCTATCCAGTTGACTGTTTTCTTGGCAATGATAATTTTTTTTGAAGTTTTCTATTTCTACAGATCTTCTTGCAGATGTATTTAAAAGTTTGTTGACCCTTGAATATGTTAGAACCGAAACAAAAAACTAACAAGGATTTCAATCCTATTGCGTTTTTATAGATGTGGTACTCCTCTTCAAGTTTTTCCTAGGGCGTGTATAGTTCAAATGTGGCTCTTAGATAATTTCTGTCGCAATGAATTAAAGCCATACACAATGATAGAAAATGTTTTATTTGTTTTTTGAAATAAAGGTTCCTAGAAAATAGGACCAAGAATCACACACATTAAACATTCGAATTAAATAAACACAATTTCCTGACATCCAACATAGTTCAAGATAAAAATTTCTGAGCACATAAATATAAAAGAAGATGACCAGCATGCAGAAAGAGAACTAACTTTGCATTCTGAAAATAGGGTTACAATGCATCGTCGAGATTGTTCATGAAGTAGTTTTCTTTGAAATTTATCAAAAAATAATAATGTTTTTTACATATTCCTCGAAATTTAAATGTGTTTTTCATATACACTGAGATTGGGGCTCCCGCGGAACATAAAATAAATAAGTACAAGAAACAGGATTGTAGAAAGAAGAAGTGGGTGAGGCTAGAGAGCAAGACCTGAAAAAAAGAAATTGGAAGTTATCAGTGTTTGGTTAGAAATTTATATTTAAAGAGGTTGAATAACTGGATTGATAAAGAAAACATGATGTGATCCGTATAGACTTACTGTGATGGTATCTCTCTCCTTCTTTGTTATTTTCTTGTTGATGCCTTTTTATTGCTCTCGTCGACAACTACTGGAATCGTGCCAACTGCTTGGTGCCCTTCGTTGGTGAGCTTGTCGATTTCCCCTTGGAGCCATTCTTCAATGTAAATTCTCATGGGGGCGATGTTGATCTCATGTCGTATTTTTATGTTGAAAATATCTCTTTCTAATTCCCTTAGATTGATAAAAAGATTACACAGAGCCTGTTCAATTTCTTCATTTTGTACCGAATAGTCCACTGGCCAATTGTCCATGTCATCTATATTCAAGGACGTCGTAAAACTTTTCTAAATACAACCTCTTAAAAATATCAAATTTTTCATCGAAGGCTCGCTTGCTTAAGGACAAGGAGTTGAGGATTAAGTTGGGGTCTTGGACCTCGTTGTTACTTTCAGCTAAGTCTATTTTGGTCATCTTTCTGAATAATTTATCTTTCTTTGATATTGCTTTTTCACATGATAGGACAATGAGATGTAGGTTCTAAACTTTCTCTTTCAACATGCATTGAATTGTTTGATCCAGTTTGGGGAGGGGATATCTTTTTGTCTTCTTCTCATTTCTGTCATGTTGGTGACATTGATGCCAAAAGGGACGACCGTGTTTAGATAGAAACCTTCTTCATTTTTAAAATCTTCCTGCAAATGTTGTCTCGCAAGGAATGTTTTCTCTTTCCAAATGAACCCATGATTTTTGATGTTTCCCAGGGTTGAGTAATTAGCTCCATTCTTTTCTTGATATTTTTCTCCACATATCCTCTACACTATGTAAAGAGACTAGAGGAGCCTTTTAACTTGGCTGCAAGGGTGGAAGGCATGGTTTTTGATAAAGGATTAGAAAGCAATGGGATAGGAATCAAATATTCCTCCAATTCCTTGATTCGGTCCTTCAGTTTAGAATTTTCCGCCTCAATGCCTCCAATGGAATCATCAAGAGCATCTCGAGTTGCTTGGTGAAGTTGGGAGATTTAGGACGACTGGATGTTCCTAAGGTTAATCTCTAAATGAGATTTCCCTTTCTTATTTCTTACATCTCTCTTTTAAATAATTAAAGTTTTAGATTCGTTGTGAAAAATAATGCTCTGCAATACAAAGGATTCATCTTCGTCAAAAATCTCGGTCTCAACTATTTCCATTAGGGGATTTTGGTGGATTGCCTCCCCAGGCTGATCAACATTGCAGAATACGTTATCTAGTTCAATATCAAGTTTCATTTATTCACTTTTAGTTATGGGCTCTCCTACTTGTTCCACAATGGTTTTTCTCTTCTTCCTCACAAGAATCTTGTGAGAACTATCAATTTTACCCCGAGGAGGGTTCTTATCTCCTCCTCCATTTGAAGAATTATGGGTTTCTTTCTTACTAGGGAAGGACATTGGAGCAATGCTTCTGGATGTCGTACTCTTAGGAGTGGCAGATGGGGATTGGACACTCTTCTCACGGGGGCATTTCCCTGTTGTTTGTACAATTCATTGGTTCTTTGCAATGTATCTAGGTCACCAATGTTAGGAGCAGGAGTATTGTCATCATTGTCTTTGTGTTCGTTCAGGAGTGTATGGAAAAAAGAATTGTTGAAGCCAACTGCTAGTAAATGTTCTACAAAAATCCCATTAGGGTCGAACCCTCTTATCCTTTCAACATATCTTAGGTTCAAGTTGTTGAAATGGCCTGTGAATTCATCAATCTTATTTATGTTCCCAAAAATGAAGTCCCCAAATTTCCAAGGCAGAGGAATGAACTGCTTTTTTCTCTTCTCATGGAAAAAATGCAACTAGTAGTTATATTTCCTTGCTATTTATGTAACAAATATTTTGTCCGTAATGTGACATGGAAAGAAAGTAGGATTTTCTTTGGAGCCAAAATCATTATTACAATGTAATTCTCCATTTGTTCAAGTGTCCCCTTCCTTTCTGAAAACTTGGTTTCCTTGTCAGACATTCGGGGAGCATCCTTTCCTAAAAATAAATCTTTGAAAAATGAGACAAAGTCATTAAAAACGTCATAAAAACAATGGGAGACCTTGTGCCTCCATAAGGCCTGGTACTAGAAGGTTACTGGGTGGAATTCACAGTTTACCTTCTTGGACATAGACAATTTTGGAAACATATAACAATGTTCTATTGCAAAAACCAAGTAGGATGACATATAAAATTTCTTCTCCTGTTTGAATCATGAAAACTGGGAAAAACTTTCAATGGAAATTAGCTACCCCCAATAAAAAATGGCTTGTTCCTTGAATGTGAAATACAAAATATAAAGAATCATGCGGGGAATCCTTGTTGTGGATTCCTATCCCATTATTCTTGTAAACAGCTAGACAATTTCTCGGAATGGATTTCTAAATGAACTAACCTATAGCCTTGTGATATCCTCAGGAACTATCGTTGGGTATTCCAGGAACTCAGGTAAGAGGTCCAACCAGTTATCATGCTTTTTTAGGAACTCCTTACAGTATTCTCCTCTGAAGTTCAATGTTGGCTCCAACAATCTAAACATCTTGCGAAAGACCTAAGGTGACAAAGAAACAAGAAAGTGGTCCCATAGTGGAATAATTATTTGGCTTGAAATATATCTCTTGATGCACCAAGAGACCACGTCCTTACAGTCAAAGACTTCAGGGACACATCCTACACAAGAAATTATAGAGGTTCAAAATAATTCATTCTGGGTGGAAGGGGATGAGTAGTAAGAATATGCCCCGGACCACTAGAAGTTCTGGTCCTCACACCCAGAGATGTTCACTATATCTCCACATAATTGTTGTCGAGCTGCTTCCATAAGTTGACGAGAATGTTTGTTTTCTCAAGACGATGTTTGAAATGAACACTTGGAAGGGATAATATAACCCTCCACAAATCTTGGTCTAATGCATGTGAATGGGAGATCTCCTTGAGCCTTTCTCTCATTAATGACATTATCTACGGTTCTTGCATGATGAGATGTTAGCATTAAATCTTAGTAATTGCATACTTAGAAAGAAGTGAGAAGGTGGCGGGGACAATGAAGAGCAATTAAGGATTGGAGATTTTGTGAACCCACCAACCCGACGACCTGCGAAAGACATTCCATGATGTTTGAAATGAAAACTCGGAAGGGACAATATTGAACTGCACAAATATTGGTTTAATTCGTATTAATGGGAGATCTCCTCAAGTCTTTTGCTCATTAATGACAATCTTTATGGTTCCTTCATGATGAGCTATTAACATTAAATATTACTAATTGCATATTTAGAAATAAGTGTGAAGGTGGCGGGAACAAGGAAGAGTGATTAAGGAATGGATAGGTATGGAAAGAGGTCATTATGGCTTCAAAATAAGGTTACAAGGGATACTCAGGAGAGGTGAGGGCCCGAAGGTCAAATTGTATGTCTCAGAAGTTTTGAGTGCAAAATGTGTAACATGGAAGAGGGCATGATGGGGCAGGCCAATGATCAATTTGTATATTGCAGAACTCTGGGTGATGTTTGTAGGTAATGGAACAATGGAAGCGTAATCTTGAGCTCGCCTGTCTAGGAACCCGCAATAAAAAAAGTGGTTAATTATGGAATAGGGGAACCGGTCGGTCGGACTCATTTTTGCAAATATATTGAAATTTTTAATGGATATCCCATTACCTGGCAAGATCTTTTCTACAAGTTTATGGACAAGATGTGTAGGTATAGTCAATGTGACTGTCTCCTCAATCCTTTAGCTCATTAATGACAATCTTTATGGTTGTTGCATGATGATATGTTAGCATTAAACCTTACTTATTTCATACTTGGAAAGAAGTGTGAAGGTGGCGGGAACGAGGAACAACAATTAGGAATTGGAGATTTCATGAACCCGCCAACTCGACGATCCGTGAAAGATATTCCAAGAAATGACCAACTATGGAAAGCAATTAGATGTGATTCAAAATACGGTGACAAGGGATCCTCAGGACACGTGAGGGCCTGACGGTCAAATTGTATGTCTCAAAAATTTTCAGTGAAAAATGTGTAACACGGAAGAGGGGATGATGTGGGATTCTGACTGTCAATTTGTATATTGGAGAACTTCAGGTGTTTTTTGTAGGTCATGGAACAATGGAAGTTCAATCTAGTGCCCACCTGCTCGAGAATCCGCGATCAAAAAAGTGGCTAAGTATGGAATGGGGAAGCAGTCGGTCAGAGTCATGATATAAAATCATGAGTGGAAATGTGAACCCGTGAGTCCGCCAACCCATGCACTTAGACATTTTTCGGAGAAATGACTAAGTAACCAAAAAGAGACACTAGAGGGGAAAAAGAAAAGGGAATTTGGTTAAGTATAGAAGAGATAAAAAAAGGTGATAAAAGAGAGTGGGAAAATAGAAAAGGGGAGGGAAATTTTCAGAAGCGAGAATTGGTCTCAAACAAGCGACATTGTTGCAAAATCAACATTTTATAGTCCAATATTTTATCCATATACTCGTTTTATATTGTTCTTGTATCATTAAAAAGGGTGTGAGCAAATGCAAATATAAACTATAACTATGTATAGTTGATTTATAGGCGCTATTGATGTTTGGATTTTGTAGATAACAATGGGTTAGGATAAGTTTGCATTCTTCTTGTGATAAGGCCTTAAAAACAATAGAATAAGTAACAATTTTTTCCATTTCAATTCTCACACAAAAAAAATCCTTTGATCCCATAATATTCATCTTTGTTGATTCGATAATAGGGAGGTTGATTTCATAGATTGTGCTATTGGTCATTTCATGCGACTGAGATGCATCAACTAATGCTTTGATGAAGATTTGTTTTTATTGTAACCTATGGGAGTAATTGTGTTTTTGATACATTGTTTAATGCCTTGAAATATTATTTTAAGTATTAAACTTCTTACAACAACTTATTCACTGAATGGTTTGTTGTTTCCCTCTGTTTTTACCTCTATTTTTTCACTTGTCTGTCATTACTCTGCTACCAGCCAATGATAAACCTCATCCATATCATCTTGACAATTTGACCATGCTTTTGTCTTGGTGAAACAACCCTCTAACTCACCAACAAATTCAAAATAACGACCATTCCAAATTTTCGGTGGCCTAGCTCTGCCCTTTAGCACTCAGGTGCAGACTTTAGGAGCAACAAAAACTGTGAAGTCAATTAGACAAGTCTATAGGATCTTCAATCAAATATTAGAGAAAGTGAGTCATATTTATATTATTCAGAATGTGTTTGCATAAGAGAAGCATCGAAAAGCTACAGAGAAATCAATGGAGAGTTGTTGAAATAAACTTATTGTATTGTCAAATTATCCGTAAGTATAACAACGATGAACTTGAATTTTAATATTGTTCTTGATTTCATAGCCCCATTTGCCTTTATCTAGCATATATCATTTTTTTTTCAAAATATTTGCGAAGAAGAAATTTGGTAATTTTATTAATAAAGTAAAAGTGCTCAAATAGAGGCCAGGGGATGGACAACCAATAATATGTTTCCTTTTAGAGTGAAGGAATCAATGAAGTGAGAGGGAAATAAGAGATCGTTCGGTCAACAAGGTTGATATGAGAACGAAACTTCTTGGGCGGGGTCCCAACTCCTGCATCGTGAATTAGTGTTGGTATGTTCTATGCATATTACTAATGGAATTGGATGTTGGTTTGAAACTGTGTGAAGTTAATTTATGTTTCCATAGAAGCCTCATGTGATCAACAAAATGCATTGTCATATAATTTTCCAATGCTTAATATTTGATAAAATTACTTGATTCAATACCATATTTAAGAATTAAGAGACTATCGAACCATGAAAATGAGAAGAGGTGTTAAATCTAGCAAATAAGCACCAACCAAGATTCGAAGGAAATTTTTTAATAGTATATCTATAAGAAAAATAGTGGGTAATATATATTTATCCATAGACATTGGACTAACTTCTTTGCATTGAAGCATTGAACATACTTGTAATAAATACAAGTAGAGTATTTACAAAAAAAAACATGCATACAATTATGTGTTGTTCATGTAGTGAGAAAACATGCAGAAGGCATCGACAAGCTCTTGAACATGCATACAAAACTGATTATCATGCTTTTTTAGGAACTCCTTGCACTCTTCTATGAAGGTCAATGTTGGCTTCAACAATCTCAACATCTTGCAGAATACCCGAGGCGACAAAAAAAAAAGAGAGTGGTCCTGTAGTGGAATAATTATTTAGCTTGAAATATATTTCTCAGCACACCAAGAGACCACGTCCTTAGAGTCAAATACTTCAGGGAAAGAACCTACATGATAAATTCCATAGGTCCAAATTAATTTGTTCTAGGTGGAAGGGGAGCAAGAGACCACCTTCTTATATTCAAATACTTTAGGGACACAACTTGCACGAGCAATTATAGAGGTCTAAATTACTTCATTCTAGGCAGAAGGGGCTGAGTAGTAGGAATATGCCTTGGACCACTGGGAGTTCTGGTCCTCACCTCCTAAGATGTTAATTGTATCTCCATAGAAAAAGAGATTGGTCTCGTAATTGAATAATTCATTGGATTGAAATATATCTCTCGACACACCAAGAGACCATCTCCTTACAGTCAAAGACTTCAGGGACATGGCCTGCACTAGGGACAAATCCAAACCCTAATGAAAAACCTTAAAAATGAAAGGAAAGGATACATCTCTAAGGCCCAAAATCTTCATTTGAGTCTAGAGACTCAAACTCTCGAGTTGCAAAGCGACTATTGCATTCAACGTCAGTTTCTTTTCTGAAATCCCTTCCTTGGGTATTGTTAGGGGTGCCATCCCTAAGCTGGGAAGTGCCCCCCATTATGGTGGATTTCAATTTGGGCAAAAGAGTGGGAAGAATGTCTACATTTCCATCATCCATCACTGTATCATCGTCCATCAGAACATCTTCTTCCAGCGTGAAATCGACCACATCAACCTCTGCACCGACAATTCTTTCATGCTTTTCTGCAAAATCCTTTACATTTGGAGTGGGTGATGGATATACGGAGAGAATGAAGGACATACATGTTTATAGGTTTAAAAAACAAATAAACCCAGGGGGCTAGGATATACACGTTTAAAGTGTTATAAAACAAATAAACATAGGGGGGGTTTATGAGCAGGGGGGTTTCCTTAGAATTATTTGGCTTGAAATATATCACTTGGTGCACCAAGGGACCATATCCTTTATTCCTTTTGGGACCACTGTAAGTTTTGGTCATCATGCCCGAAGGTGTTTACTATATCTCAACAGAACTATTGTCAAGATGCTCCCATAAGTTGACGAGAATGTTTTCTTTCTCCACATGATGTTTGAAATGAACACGTGGAAGGGATAATATAACCCTTTGAAAATCTTGGTTTAATGCATATCAATGGGAGATCTCCTCGATCCTTTCGTTGATCAATGACAATTTCTATGGTTCTTGTGTAATGAGTTATTACCATTAAATCTTACTAATTGCATACTTAGAAATAAGTGCGAAGGTGGAGGGGATGACGAAGATATATTAAGGATTGGAAATTTCATGAAGCCACCAACCCAAAGACATGCGAAGGAGATTCCATGATGTTTGAAATGAACACTCAGAAGGGATAATACAGCCCTTCAAAAATATCAGTTTAATTTGTATTAATGGGAGATCTCCTCGAGCCTTTCACCCATTAATGACAATCTATATGGTTCCTGCATGATGAGATGTTAGAATTAAAGATTAATAATTGCATATTTAGAAATAAGTGTGAAGGAGGCAGGGACAATGAAGAGCGATGAAGGATTGGACATTTCGCGAACTCACCAACTCGACGACCTGCGAAAGATATTCCAAGAGATGACCAAGTATGGAAAGTGGTCGGTCGAGCTTCAAAATAGGATCACAAGTTATACTCAAGAGACATGAGGGCTTGATGGTCAAATTGTATGTCTCCAAAATTTTGACTGCAAAATGTATAACATGAAATAGGTCATGATGGCATAATTCGATGGTCAATTTGTATATCGTGGAACTCTGGGTTTTATTTGTAGGTCACAAGACAATGGAAGTGCAATGTTGACCGTGCCTGCCCAGAACTTACGATTGTAAAAGTGGAAAAATATGGAATGGGGAAGCAGTCAGTTGGACTTGTGATACAAAATCATGAGACATATTCGGAAAAATGACTAAGTAACTAGAAAGGGAAAGTAGAGGAGAAAAAGAAAGGGGAATGTGGTTGTCAATTATTATAATGGAGAATTATGGGTGTTGTTTGTAGGGGGCGGAACAATGGAAGGATAATATTGAGCTAGCCTATCCGGGAACCCACGATCGAAAAAGTTGTTGAGTATGGAATGGGGAAGCGGTCGCCTAGAATCGTGATATAAAGCATCAATGGAAATGTGAATGCGTGAATCTACCAACCCACGCAGATATACATTTTTCAAAAATTTACTAAGTAACCAGAAAGGGAAAGTAGAGGGGAAAAAGAAAGGGGAGGGAAATTTTCGGAAGCAGGAATTGGTCTTAACAAAGCCCCATTGATGGTATCAACAATAACTATGAATTTCATTATACATGTGAACATGATCTTCAATCAAGGAATAGAGGAAGTGAGTCATATTTATACTTTCCAAGATGTGTTTGCATAAGAGAAGGATCAAGAAGCTACAAAAAAATCAATGGTGGGTTGTTCAAGTAAAATTATTGTCCTTCCAACTTGACCGTAAGTATAACAACGACGTATTTGAATTTTAATTTTCTGTGGTTGATATCATAGTCCCATTGGAGTTCACCTAGCATCTATCCTTTTATTTCAAAATATTTATGAAGAAGAATTTTGGTAATTTCATCATTCAAGTAAAAGTGATAAAATGAAATACATGTTACATTTGTTTCACCCCATTGATGGTCTTAACAATAAATATGAAGTGCATTAGATAGGTGAACAAGCTCTTCAATCAAGGAATAGAGAAAGTGAGTCATAGTTATACTTTTCGGGATGTGTTTGCATAAGAGAAGCATAAAAAAGATACAGAAAAATAAATGGAGGGTTGTTCAACTAAAATTATTGTACTGTCAATTGACCGTAAGTATAACAACGAAGAATTTTAATTTTGATTTTCTGTGGTTGATATCATAGTCTCATTAGACTTCACCTAGCATATATCTTTTTATTTCAAAATATTTTTGAAGAAGAATTTTGGTAATTTCATCAATTAAGTAAAATTGCTAAAATGAACTACATATTACATTTGCATCAAAGAGATTACATTAAAAGACAAGGAAGGTCTTGTATATTCTTTAAGATCATAGAAAAAACACTAAGATCTTGAATCTATCATCCAACCATAATAAAAAATTGAGCCCATGAGAACCTTGAACTACAGTACAAAAGAACATGAACAAAAGTCTTCCAAACACAAGACAGGAAAAAATCAACGGAGATTGGCCATTCTATCCCATCTATAACCAAATCTCCAAATGGGCACCAAGAAATTTTTCAATTAATATATTACTATGAACCAATATCACAATGAAAATTTTCTTTGGATAGTACTATGAACCAAGATCACGCTGACCTGACAATGTTCTAACATTACTAATTTTGGAAAGGGGTGTCAACATTTAACTTAATGGAGTTTAAACAATGCCAAATTTGCAATATTATTGAAAATGCATGATGGTTCTATTCAGAGGAGAAAGCCATTTTGACAGTTCAAAGGATGGACCTGATTTATTCACAATTGGATACTTTGTATGGGGTCTTTCCTCATGCTTCTCACTCCTAGACTGAACAATCTTATACGCTTCCAATTCACTTTGTCATGGCACTGCAAAAATCTATTCATATCTTGATTGGGTAGCATGGACATATACATATCATAATGTTTCGTTTCTTGTCAACGCATGATATGATTTTATTTTTTTTGGTTCAACTGATATGCAGTATAGAATTGTCCTCATTTAATGTAAATTTTCTATGGATGTAAAAGTGGCGTAACATGTAGACATTGTTTTCAATTTTTTGTAGGTATACTTCATATGGAAATTCTTCCAACCTAGGAAGCACATATTGTAATACAAGTTGTCTAATTGTACAATGTACAATTGTGTTCTGAGGGTTTGGACGACAGCGTTGAGGCAATGCCTATATATGTAAGGGAATTTTTTATTGCATCGTAAGCAATCAATTGTGCCATCATTTATGAAAGAAGAGGCAGAATCAGGAGAGTTGCATTTGGCACATAAAAGATTGAAGGGGGTCAAGTACGCATTTGCTACAACCAAAACACCCTCAACCTACGCACATGAACAAAGTAGTTAATATATTGAACAATATAATATACAAGTGTACAACAAAAAAGCCGGACAAAATTGTTTAAGGAAATTTTTATGTGCAAAGTGTGGATGGAATTGTAGATGTATATGTACAAAAGTTGTCGAGCTAGTTAGTTTATTGAGATCATGTATTATGTCTATTGGAAATTCTGTTACAAATGTTGCTTGGGTTGTGCGAAAGATCCTTTGCTTAGTGTCTCTTTTCTTTGTTATATTTTTAAAGAGCATAAGTGGAAATTTCCCTTTATGCAATTGCTCTTCCATTGAGGAAAATAAATTTGAATAGGTGTCGAACAATTGTAGCTACAACATGGAACAGTGTAATAGTTGTGTAACATAACTGAGGTATATGAGCATGTGAAAGTAAAGTATAAAACTGGATATGGAGAATGGTACCATTGCCTTGTCATTGTCTGACTCTCCATATTTTATATGGATAATGTGTTGTGAGCCAAATTTTCTCGCGAGTGTGATAGATGCATTAATGGTTCCTATTGGGTAAATGTCGTTTCTATGTGCAAGTTGGTTGATTGTTGTGTCCGGTACTAAATGATATTATGAACAAAGTGTGGGAACTTTTTCCGCAATACTTTTTTCATTGAGCTATATAATCCTATCACAATCACCAAGGTCATATACTATTTTTGGTAATATATTAAAATTTGTAATGGATATCGCATTACCTGGGAAGATCTTTTCTGCATGTTTCTGCATAAGTTGTGTAGAGATAGTCAGTGTGACTGTCATCATGTCTTCGTTGTATGTCATGTGAGCACGCATAATGTATCTAGTTTTTTTTGCCTTGTCTAAGTAGGTGCTATACATGACCATTATTTCCTCGACGAACACTTGTCCAGTTCAACAGCTATTCAAGCCTTCTATTGATAGTATATTTGGTGTTATAAGTTTAGAACTGGCCACATTTTTTGAATAGAAAAAGTAATGTGACTGACAGTTTGTATCATTTTTTGTTTGGCATAAATGTACAAGTAGATGAATAATTTGGATGAAGTATGAATGTGAGAATTTTGTAACCATACCTCTTAGTCTACAGATCTTGCACTATGTTGGGCATTTCAGTTGAGCTTGTCGATACTTCGTGTGAACTGAAAAACATGTGTTGTAGATGACATAAAAATATTTATCATGGCATAGATGAATAAATAAATTAGGATATTTGTTTGGTAAAAATGGAAAGAGAATAATGTATGAATATTTGCCTTTTATCTTATCGTTTTGTTGATGGTTGCGATGATTGACGACCCATGCCCATGTCACTCGTCCAAAATTTTCTAATGCAAGCATGTGTACATGAACATTAGAATGACTAAAGAAGGATATGCATTGTATAATGTTCATAATTTTTATGGATGTCACATACATGATTGAAGGGGATGGAGTATGAAATAAGGTGTCAAGGGATACTCAAGAGACGTGAGGACCTGATGGTCAAATTGTATGTCTCATAAATTTTGAGTAAAAAAATGTGTAACACAAAAAATGACATGATGGGGGAGTCCAACGGTCAATCTATATATCGTGAAACTATGGGCGTTGTTTGTAGGTCATAGAAAAATAGAAGCACAATCTTGAGCCTGCCAGCCTGAGAGTTTCGCTGTCAATTTGTATATCTCGAAACTCTTGGTGTTGTTTGCAGGACACAAAACAATAGAAGCTCAATTTTGAGCTTGCCAGCCCAGGAAATTTTGATCAAAAAAGTGGATAAGTATGGAACGAGGAAGCATTCGGTCAGACTCATGATATAGAAGCATGAGCAGAAATGTGAACCCGTGAGTCCGACAACACATGCACCTAGACATTTTCGGAAAAAGTACTAAGTAAAGTAACCAGAAAGGAAAAGTAGAAGGGTAAAAGAAAGGAGAATTCGTTTAAGTATAGAAGAGGGAAAAAAAAGGGATAAAAGAGAGTGGGAAAATAGAAAAGGGGAGGGAAATATTTGGAAGAGGGAAGTCTCAACAAAGGCCCATTGTTGCCAAATCATCCTTTTCTAGTCCAATATTTTATCCACCTACTAGTTTTGTGTATTTGATTTACTATACACCTTTTCGAAGATTATACTTCAGCTTCATTTGTTGTGGAGTATAAGATTTCATCCTCTTGTCCAACTAGTCTATTTCTTTCAATGTAGAAATGCAGAAAATTCAATGGACATGAAGGTAAGTTGGTATGTAGAAAGATGTGTAAAATAATAAATACAGTTCTATTTATTTCAATGTAGCAGTACATAAAATGCAGTTGACATGAAGATAAGTTATTATGTAGGAAGACATGTAGTATCTACATACAATAAATTAGGTGCAAAGTAGTAGAATAAATATACAGACAATAAATGAAATACAAAACAATGTAATATGAAATAAGAGTAAAAGCATGCATCTTTGTATCTATTCTTCTACATTTGTAATTAAGACTCCTTCGTCTTCTCCAACTATTTTGTTTGTTTCAATGTGAGAATGCACAAAATACAATGAACATGATTGTAAGTTGGTATGTAAGGGAAAACAAGTAATATGTACATACATTAAATGAGAACCAAAGGAATATAATAAAAGATAGAATTGGAAGCACAAACCTTTGTTTTTCTTGATTGATGGTTGTGGTTAAATAGAATTTTTATTGGCCAAAAAATATTAAGAAGTTTGATAATTCTAGCTAAATGATTTGGTTTTCTGGAACAAAGTATCCAAATATGCTTTGATAGATGGAAATATGATTTTGTAATATGTTTGATGTATATTTCATAATTCAAGTACAAGACAAATTGTATCATGGTCAGACCAGTATGTGTCTAAGATAAAGAGGGTGTATTGTGAAATGGGCACATTTGACCATACATGGTCAATAAGTGTGTTTTGTACATTCTTTTATCTTAACCAAAAGAAAGCGGAGATTGTAGTTTCACATGTAGTTTTCCAATTATTTTGTCATGGCACTATTTTGTAGCATGTCAATATTAAAGTCTCATAGAATGATAATGGTTTCGTTCAAACGTAAATGGTGTAATGCATTTGAAGAAACATTCATTATGTTGGCAATGTTGCATGCAGAGTGGCATAGAAATTGAATATTGCAATTTGCAATCCATGGAAAATTACTCTTGCTAGCACCATCCCAACATATTTTTGTTCGATATGCATATGATCCAAAATTGTTATATGTTTTTCCACTAATATCATCACTACATGCGTAATGTAACTTGATATGAAAGTGTGATTTGAAAATTGCTTATTTTGCATGCATAATGTCATGTATGTTTCTTGCAAGAACATAATATCAAATTGCATTGTGTCATAGTCATTGAGTATATCATTCATATGTGCATTTAAGATGCACATGTTAAGTGAGAGAATTGACAAAACATATATTTTGTTTGCATGGATTGGTAATCATATTGCAGATGCCATTTTGCACTAGTTCGAAGGTGTTGCATCTCAGTGTCAACTTTATGTTTTAATTTGAAGTTATATTTTGTAAGAGATATTAGAAAATACAAGGACTCTACGTTTCTGACATGAGACAGAGCTCTGTATACAATTCCATGTATTCATATTCTAGCAGGGTCAAAGGAAGCACTATCAAGTGTTATTCCTTGTGATCTGTGGATTGTACGTGAACATGCAAGTTGAATTGGAAACTATTTTCGAATATTCATTTGGCCTATCTTTTCCGATGTTGATATTGGTTTTGATATTCACAATATAGGTGTCCATTCATGTAAAGTGTTTGAATTATATAGATAAGCTAACTTGTTGGCTTGTCGGTGGCCAATGTGCAGGTCATGGAGCATAATCCATAGGACATCAAATTTTTAAGTTTTGGTATAAGCTTTGAGTATTTAATCTGCACCATTCACTAGGCCATATTGTGAATCATAGTTCCAAACATATATTTCAACTAGCATGTCTAATTTCATGACAAGTTGTAAACAAAAAGTTGTTGTATGTTGATGACACGATACATTGCCATGGTTTTCTTCTTCAATATCAATTGAATTGATGATGATATCATTGTCAGGCATGAGTGATAGCATGTACTGGTTATGCGCCGCATCATCCTTATTCTTGTAGAATAGGTAAGGGAAGCTTGGGTCAGTTTGGGAAGGTCGCATGCAATGTGAGTTTATATATGTTAAGTCATCACATGTTTGGTTGTTTGTCCACATTCTATTTAGAATTGAAATAAATTTTTCATTTTTCTTGCGCATTATAGTATGTAATTCAAAGAACTTTATGTTGTCTTTCCAAAAGGCATGCATCATTGTTTGCATGTTTACCATAGGTTGCTCAAATATGATAGAATCTTGTATGGGTTGTTCTTGGTAAATATCCCCACAAAATACCATATCAAGGTTTCCAAAGTATTTGGTTTGGACATGTTTTATGTTTCTAAGTCAATTGTCAATGGATTATAAGAAGCGACTTCCAATCAAGGACACCTCATGTATGAACACAAGTTGTAGTTTGTCATAAATTTTTGACAAAGTATCTAACATTTCTTTGTTGAGTGGAAGAAAATGTGACTTTTTAAAAGGAATCAATAATGCAGAGTGGACTGTTGTTCCACCTGCATTATATGAAATTTTCCTATATATAAATTACATATCAACTGCCCAAAATCATTTACTCTATATCTATAGTAACGAGTACATTTCAGTGGATATTTTCTCATGAGGTAGTCAATGTCATCATTTTCCAAGGTCTCAGTTTGTCCTTTCCTTTTTCCTGTTCATATACAATGTAGACATTGCCCTAGAAATTTGAGGTCCTGGAACTTTCTCTTTATAACTTACTGAAATATGTCACCATTAAAGATGGATAATGCCTGACAATGGTGTGCAATTTTGTTGCAGCTTGGTTACCTTTGCATCATACCTATCCCTTCTACACCCACATTCAATTTTCTTCTACAAGAAAATTTTGCAAAGGCATGTAGGTACTCATTCTCGGGAAAGGTGGGAATATCATTGAGGGCGTTGTACAAAGGCTAAAAAATTTCCTTATTCAATTGAGGAAATAGATCTCCACTTCGTCACATAAGGTAAAGAACCAAGATTTGTAATGATAGAATAAATGATAGCTAGAGTTGTGCACACAACATTGGCATACACATGCTTCAAAGTTTGGAGAAAAAATTGGAGCAAATTTAAGAGTAGGAGGGAAAGATATACCAACCTCTATGGAAAGTTTGCAACATAGGAGTGATGAATAAATACCTAAACATTCTTATTTGAAAACTGTAGATAGTAAACCATAAATAACAAATATGAATGCAACTATGGTATTGAAAATTACTCATCAATGATGAACGACATAATCACAAGTCCAATTGCGAGTGCATGATTTCAAGCCTACAAAGTGCAATAGCAGGTTCTAGAATTACACAAGATTTTCATTCCAAGTCCTGGAGCATTTTTCTTTATAACTTACTGAAATATGCCACCAACAAACATGGATAATGCCTGACAATGGTGTGCAATTTTGTTGCAGCTTGGTTACCATTGTATCATACCTAGCCCTTCCACACCACCCTGTAGTTTTCTTTTACAAGGACATTTTGCAAAGGAAATAAGCTTGACATCATCTTTTTCATTTGAAATACATGGGTCATATACATCAAAGGATCGGTATTTGTATTGCTAGAAAAAATGACAGCAGGAGTTGTGAAGACGACATTGGCATGCACATGGTGCAGCTACTAGGGAAAAAAATTGGAGGAAAACTTAAGAACAAGAGAAAATGATTTGCCAACCTCTATGGAAAGTCTGCAGGACAAGAATGATGAATAAATACTTAAATATTATTACTTGCAAATTTTAAATAGTAAACAGTTAAAAAAAAATATGAATGAAACTATGGTATTGAAACTTACTCGTAAATGATGAACGACAAAATCATAGGTCCAATTGCAGGTGCAAGACTTGAACCTTGTAAAGTGAAAAAATAGCTCCAATTGCGAGCGCATGAATGCAACCTTGCAAAGTTGAAGCAAACAAAAGAAAGAAACAAGAAACAAACTAGTGAGCAAGCACCAACAGGTGCAACTATAGGTGTAGGGCCTCAACCTTGGAAAGTTGAAAAAAACAACAACCAACAACAACCGTCGAACCAACGAACTAGTGAACAAGCAACAACCAGAGAACCAGTAAAGAGTATATGTATCTTCAATGATGACTAAATTTAATTCCAAGAATATAATACATATGAAACATATGATGACTATGCAAGTGGCGGTGGACAACAATATTGTCCAAATTCACTACAAGATTGTAAGAAAAATTCGAGGAAAAATGTACTCTGGTAAGCCTATTTAAGTAAGCATTTAAGGTTGTCAGGCCTATTTAAGGGCCTCATGCTATGTAAACATTTAATTTTTCAGACCTATTCAAGTACCTCAAAAAGAGTGTCAATGCTCAAAACTTTTGGTATCTAAATATTTCAATAAAAATAAAAATAAAAAAATTAAAAAAGACCATTGATGCTCGAAACTTTCGGTATGTAAACATTTCAATAAAAAAAATAAAAATAGCATCGATGCTAAAGACTTTGGATATATAAACATTTAAAACATTGGGAATAGAAAACATGGAAATAAGACTTCGAATCTATCCTCCAATGAGATGACGAGATATAAGGGTTTTTTTTATTATATAAAAAATATTGTTTTTAGTTCTCTAGTTCAAACAATAGAGATTATGAACAAATTTATAGTCAAAGGACATATTAATATGAAGTCAACAAATTATCAATCACTATAGTCCCTCTATGCCTTTGGTAGGGACTAATTCGAACAATAGAGATTATGCAAATATTTATAGTCAAAGGACATATTAATATGAATTCAATGAATTATCGATCGCTATAGTCCCTCTACGCCTTTGACACAGACTAATAACTTACTTTTAAAATATCTCTGATTTTTAACAACTTATTATCATATGATATATATCATAACATACAGTTTATGTCATACTTTTTTAAATTAATATATCGTTACATTGGATATTTTTTTTTCCATTGATATCATGGCCATAGGGATACTTTCAAACTCATACCATGAGGTTGATTTTTTTTTTTTTAAATAAATTTGGTATGATATAATTAGTACCAATTTATAATTAAAAGTATACATAATTTAGGCCGAACTCAAAAATTAACTCTACTAAACAGGTGCTAAATTTTCACAGTTTTGAACAAAGAGCAACCACTTTCATTTAAAAATTGTGATTTGACATTAGTAAGTGGACTCTCTTTACAATGGCCATGCATAGACTCAAGAATGAATTTTGCAACTTTAATATTATTGAAGTATAGAATGTGTGTGAGCATGGGTCTAACATCCATTTGATTTATGGAGAAGATTAAAGAATAATTATATAAAACTATCGACCTCTCAATTTTGGTCATTTGCAACACAGTACCTTATGATATCGACCTTTGTCTAAGGATCCAGATCCATGCTAGGACTCTAAGGATTCACAACTGGGAACAAAATTCAACACATGTCAATGCATCTCAGACATGCAGGGACAATTCATGGCTAGAACACACTATTCATTTCTACAACCAACAGACAATGGAGTGGATTAGTAAGATAAGAGTAAAAGGGATGGAAACAGATTGCTTGCAAATGCTTTCTATTGGGAATGGAGTCATAACATTCTGCAGATTAAAGACAATCAGGCTACCTACCAGCCTTGGTTTTCAAAAGTCCCTTTTTTATGTGTTTTTGGATGTAGAGTGAAGATCAATAGTCCATATTGGTAAGTAGAATGGTGGAATTTTAGTTAAGGAAGATGTTGTTTTTCTTTATAGAAAATTTGTTTAGGTTTGAAACTCGACTTACTTATTAATACTATGAGTAGGTATAATGGTGGAATTTGTTGGAGTTACTTCACACCCACCTAGGATTTCTGTTTCCTAAGGGTTTTCCTTGTTTATTAGTCATAATTAGTCATTATCTAGTCTCCTATATTATAGGAGAGAATATTCCACCCAGAGAATATTCTCGTTCAGTTGATACTTCAGTTTGACTAGTTGAGTTGAGTTTAGATGCTGCATTGGTTTTGTCACCATGCAACATTGGGATCATCATGAGCTAATGTGAAATTTTCTTGGGATCATCACTATACTGACACATTACCCCTATTTCCTTGAGTTAACTCCTCACTACTCTTTGGTCAGTCAGTTAACTGAAGACTAGTTGACTAGTTAACTCAACAAGGTGGCAGTTCACTCCCATAATTGCCTGAGAGACTAGACTAGGTGGTAGCTCACTCTCATAACTACTGGTGTGTGTCCATATCACTCTAGACCACCACTATGGATCATTATTTACTCATGTATCCTATATATAATGTAAATTATTCACTCTTTGAGTATGGAATACAGTTAATGAGAATTATTTCATTCATTCTCTCCTTCTTCTTCTTTTTCCAATTCTCTCTGCAAATGTGTGTATTATTGTTTAGATAGATCTATTATGTGCAGGTTCAACACATTTACATGGTATCAGAGCCGATGAACTGCCAATAAAAATATACACCAAATTATTTTTTGCATGTACTGAAGATTGAAGAACGCGGAAAAGATGGAATCTATGTTTTACTCATCGATAATACTTCTAACACCTCATAACTATTTGGAGTGGAATCCATAGATTCTAATTATTCTCATAAGTAGAGGCTTATATTAAATAACCATGGAAATGGAAGTAGAGCCCGATTTCGTTGATTAGAAAAATGACTTTCTCAATAGACAAGATATGGCCATATGATTTATCTGCTTGTCTATTTTTCCAGAAATTCTCCACCAAGTATGCGATGTCACATAAGAATTCACTCCAAATGAATTATGGAACAAATTGGAGGTTCTATTTGGGAATAAATAAGATTGTGAAGATTTCATGTAGGGGATTGGAAAGATAGAGCTAGAAGATAAATCGTCAGAAGATCACGCCTCTTATTCTAAAGAGTCTTCTACAAAAGTATTTGCACAAATTTGTATTCCAATAATTGAAGATGATGACTACTCTATTTCATATTTTTTTTTTCTGAAATTCATGTGGAAGATATATGGCATGTATCTCAAGATTCATATATAGATAGTTTTTCATGCGCAATGCATGCATCTCAGGAGACAAAAAGGGAGCCGTGTACACCAGATTCAATTCCTATGTTTTATGATCAAAATTTGGAGAAACAAATTGGATACTTTAATTCCTCTTGGGAAAATATCCAATTTTAAAAAAAAAATCGTCTTAAATGGAGTCCGGAAATTCAAGTTATGATCTTTTTAAAATCAACAAAATTTGAGTGTTTTTCCAGAAACGACCACACAGTTTTCAAAGTTTTATCCAAACTTTATTTGGATATTATTTATTACAAGAAGAGAAAGTGGATATGTGTGGACATCTCAATGATGCATCTACTTCATCATATCCATGCAGACATCTACATCTTCAACAAAATATTCAATGGGCACAAACTTATACAGTTGTGAGGTCTTCTTGGAGTGAATGACAAGGTTGCTTAGCAACTGTTTTTTGTTCCTTATCATTTTTTTTACATACATTGTACCTTGAGG
>JASDQU010207059.1:54546-65628 GCA_032191745.1 Picea mariana
TAACGCCTTAATAAATTCTTAAAACAACTCCCCTAAACAATTGTCGTCCAGTTCAAAATCTAAACCTAAGTAAAAAAAAAACTTCTCTAAGATAAAAATTTCGTTTAACCTTAAGGAAAAAGGCCCTAACTCTAACTCTAAAAAGAGCCTAACCCTAATTCTAAATGAAATAGATCCAATGAATCGTGACCTAATCCTAAACCCAAATATCATTATTAATATCAATTAACCCTAATAACCATTAAAATAATTAAGCAAAACATCATTATGATATTTTAGGCTAGAGTTCACACCTCAATGCAGTGCTAGGAGAATACAATTTTTAGAACGTACTTGAGCTCTATTTCTTGGATTTATTAACGTTAACTTCATCCAACTATACAACCAATATATCAACGGATACAAGATTTCGTAATCTTTTTCAACCATTTAACTTTTAATGAACTCATAACTTGTATTCAATTGAAACATAACTTTTCTTAAAAATATAAATATACATAAATTACAGTTTTAGTTAACTCAAACAATAAATTTCATTGAAGGCATCTCCTTCTTTAAACACAACTTGCAATGAGAGTTCATTAACATTTTGAAAGCATAACTTTTATGAAAACCCAACTTCTGTCAAATACATAACCTTATAAAAAACTTTTAAAGCATAACTCCCATATGAACACAATAGTTTTTCAAAAATTAAACTAATTCATAAATAAACGAATACCGAAAGCCATAGTTTTGATTGACATAATGCATAACCTTCAATGAATAAATTGAATGCTTAAGGGGCTAAACTATTTTCCATAAAACTCATACATAAACTCAGACTGAACCAATAGTAATAAAATTATTTAACGAGCGGGAGTATAAAAAGTATGAATTTAAAAATAAAATGAAAAGATGCCTTGGCGCATTTACCTTTTTGGTTTTTTAAAAAAAAGAAAAAAAAGGGAATAATAAAATAGGGAAATGAGCCTTTTAATAAATTTAAAGAAAATAATTTTGGGAGAAACATGGGGGATGAGTGACACTTGTAAGACAGAGAATTTTTAGAGGGATTTTCATTAAAACTTAAATTAAATATGAATTAGGGCAAGGGAGCTCAAAACTCTATAAAAGAAAGGGGGATGAAGGGAAAAGGGGATGGGCTGTTAGGTATTGTTATGCTGCCGAATTTGGACTGGACTGATTGCTTGTGAGGAGTTGGGATTTTCTCAGTTGGGATTAGAGTGGTAGCTCAGCCTTGGAAGCGAGCTGGGAAGCTAGGTATACTATCTGGACTGTGTGTGGCCCCTTTGCGGCTCGAGGGGCTAAGGGGGAAGCAGAGTACCCCTAGTGTTTGGCTGGGAGGTACCGGTGTAGTCTCTACGGTCGGCGAGCGGGAGCGGCACGGAGCGCGGACATCATCGCGGCAGGCTATAAGGCAACGGTATGGTTTGTTTGTAATTTGGTAGAATAGGATGCATTATGATATGCTCTAGTATCAGAATATTGGTTGTGAATGGATTTAGTGGTTGTTTTACTTCTATTCCTTGGCGGTTAAAATTTGGTTATAGTCATAAAATATTTCTTATTCACTGTTGTTGCTTGTCTATTGGGATAAAATAGGTTTTAGGACTATGCCTTAAAGCGTCACTGTGGGATTTTCTGTTGCCGTGGGCGTTCTACCTTTATGTGGGCATTTTTACATTTCCTTGGGCATTTTTTATATTGCCAGGGGCGTTTTTACATTGCCCTGGGCATTTTTATATTGCCGGGGGAATTTTTACCTTGCCGTGGGCATTTCTACCTTTATGTGGGTGTTTTTACATTTTGCTGTGGGCGTTATAACTTCTGTGGGCGTTTAAAATCACAGTGGGCATTTTAACCATTCAGCCATGGAGTTTTTACCTTGTCGTGGGCGTTTCTACCTTCTGTGGGTGTTTTTACATTTTATTGTGGGTGTTTATAACTTCGGTGGGTGTTTATAAATGTATGGGCATCTCGTTTTTGGTATGGGAATTTTTATATAGATGTCTGGGCAAATCGCTTTGGTAAAATCGTTCTGGCAATCGTTTTGTAAAATCATTCTGGGAAATGAAGCTGCATATAAAGCAATTTCATGGATGGTGATAGCTAGTAGGGAATGAAGATTTACTGTTATTTCCCTTTTAGTTTCTTATGCAGAGTGACCGTATGCCTTGTATTGAGAATCAAGAATGCTAATTTTTGTGGCAATTCGTTTTATGTGTTCTGACTGGGGGGGAGCGTTTTTGATGTAGGGGAATCGCCCACATCAAGCGAGCCAGCGCGGAAGTAGAAAAGACAACTGAATAGCGCCAACACAAATTTTGAAACACCTTGATATTGTTGCGCCAAACGTTAATGTGTAAAATTAATGAAGCGCACTTGTACACTGTAAATGGACCTTGAGCGGATAAGCTCTCGTCCTTAGGTAGATAAGGCATTTAATAGATTTAATGTAAAGTAGATAGAACATTTAATTCTAGATTTGATAGTTTAGAGCTCGAGAGGGAAACAGAATATAGACACCCTCTTTTGTACATTGTAACATTATCAATCATTCAGAAGAGAGAAGAGCATGCAGAGAAGTGTATGAAGAACTTCCATGTACAGATATTGAATTAGTAGAAAAGCTTTGATTTAATTCCGTGGTTGTGTTATTCTCTGTGTGTATTGTTGATATTAGGCTCGTGAATGCTTGCTTCTTGTCATACATTTGCTTTTATATGCTGTGTATGTGATTTCATGGTTGAATTGAAGTCTGGGAGAATAAGGAGTTAGTCTCAATTGTTTCTCTATCTTGAACCAGAGAATTCCTGCAAGGAGTGCAGTTGAATTTGTCTACAAGGAGTGCGTGACTGCAGGGTTCAAGTAGGGATAAATTTTGTTCTAAGCTCTCAGAAGTGTAGAATTGGCACTAGAGCCGTGCAAGGCGTGCGTAGGCTGGACGAAGAATCAGAGTTGCAATTCTGAGAAAAGGAGTGAAGGATTCTGCTGCAGGAGTGCGTAGGATCGAAGACTTCAACACTCAGTGTGTTTTGAAAATTTGCCGCAAGGAGTGCGTGCAAGAACTTCTTACTGAGGGGATTTAAGTCGTCAAATCACAGGAAGAGTAGGCCTTCAATTTGTCGAAGGATTTCACAAAGAGGCTATGAATGAAAGTGTTCAAGCAGGTGCTGAACTTTGTGTGCAGGGTGACGGGTTTCGTGGAAGAATCTCGTCATTTCGGGGATTTCATCAGAAGAACAGACAGTCGGAATTTCTATGAGGACCGGTGGGTCTTGCAACGGGTGCAAGAAGGCTACAGTGTAGGAGAAGAAGAAATTTGAAGCTCAGAAAGGCAGGAGCGTCGACTGGATGACGAGGAGAATAGCTCAACTCGTGAATCGACACATCGGGAGTTCGCGAGAAAGGGGGCGGAAGATTTGGTCACGGAAGTCGCGAGAAGGTGAGAAGCGACATTCTGACGATCGTGTGGATAGTGTGGGCCATAGCGAGGTGACATGACAAGTGACGTGGGATATCGACGTCTCGGGTATCAGGAGTCGAGACAGGAATCACTTGGCCACGCAAGTAGCGACATTCCGAGGGAGCGAGATCGCGAATCGTCGGCATCTCGGCACATCGGATCTCGGGAGTTTGAAATCTGAGTGTTTAGTGCCCTGATCAGCGAAGTCACGATAGGACTGAATTTCCGATAGAGCGGAAGAAGGCTAGGGTTGATTGACATCTCGGGTCTCGGAGTTTCGGGAACCCAGAGATAGACTGTGAGCTCGCGAAGCTGTGAGTTCCGATTTTCTCGATAATTGAGAAAAGGGAAAGTCGCCCGAAGAAACTGTGGGTGCAGATCTTCCGATAGGAAGATAGAAGAGTATTGATGCTCTTCGGGCCAAGGGGAAGAGAAGGTCCTGGTGATCGCGGACACGTTACGTTTAGCGTCTGAGGCAGGGTGGTATCAGAGCGGGTAAATTCTTTGCTTTCTCTAGCAGAGAAGAGAAGACCTCATGCCGCCGAGAAGAGAAAGATAGTCACCTGATCTCGAAGATAGGGAGGTGAGAAGAAGAGGTAGGCCAGTAGGAAATGCAGAAATGGAGCGACAGATGAGAGATCTCTGAGCAAGGATTGAGGAGATGGAGACAACACAAAGACACGGAGTTGGTGCAGGGGATCTTAGTGATTCCAAGGTTGAAGAATAAGCTGGACATGAAGAAGAGGGTACAGCAGAAGACACATCGAACGCTCAATTGATTAAAGCCATTTCCAGAATGGGTGTGAAGGCGAAAATGGACATTCCAGTCTATGAAGGGAATCTGGATGCAGAAGAGCTGCTAGATTGGATTAGGGCTCTTGACACCTACTTCGATTATGAGGACATCGAAGAGGACAAGAAAGTCAAGCACGCAGTTACGCGCTTGAAGGGACATGCAGCATTATGGTGGGATGAGCTACAAGCTGATAGACACTGCAAGGGCAAGCAGAAGATTAAAAGTTGGGATCGGATGATCGCAAATATGAAAGCGAAGTTCATCCCAAGGGATTATCAAATCACTCTATTCATGCAAATGCAGAACCTGAGGCAAAAGCTGATGACAGTCAAGGAATATACTGAAGAGTTCTATCGACTAAACATTAGAGTAGGTCATCAGGAGAGTGATGATGAGAAGGTGGCGAGATATCTGAATGGTCTCAGGTATGACATTCAGGATGAATTAAGCATGCTAACCATCAGGACGGTGGAAGATGCTTACCAATTGGCTCTGAAAGCCAAGGAGAAGTTGAGCCGTAAGCAGGGTCAGCGAGGGCGAGGCAGAAGTCAACCCAGAGGCAAGGCAGTTTCCCAGGAGAAATATCAGAAGCCCAAGGAGGAGTGGAAGAAACCTCAGGGTAAGGTTGAGAAGGGCGGAACCTCACAGAAGCAACCATATGTTGAGCCGAGGAGACAGTAAAATGAACAACGGGGGGATTACACTGATGCAAACACTCTTCCTTGTACGATAGGTTGAGGTAGAGGAAGAGGAGGAGTAGTCACATGTTTCACACGTGGGAAGAATGGGCACAAGTCATTCGAGTGTCTAGAGAATAAAACGGACAGAGGAGAAGCTCACATCACAGAAGCGCAGAGGCGTGATGTTGAGAATGAAGACACCGGAAGTGGGAAGTCACTGATGGTGCATAAAGTTCTTTTAACACCTGAGAAGGAGGTGGAAGACACAGCTCAGAGGACCAAACTATTCAGGACCACATGAAAAACCAAGGGTTGGAAATGAAAGGTCATTGTGGACAGAGGAAGCACAGATAATCTCGTTTCAACCGAGATGGTGGAGAAATTAGAGCTGGGGACGACTGATCACCTGAGTCCATACAAAGTATCATGGCTGCAAAAAGGACATTAGGTGAGTGTCACTAAACAATGTTTAGTTGATTTCAAAATGGGTGAATATAAGGATAAGGTCCTATGTGATTTCATTCCCATGGATGTCTTTCATGTATTGCTGGGTAGACCATGGAAATATGACCGAAATATGGTTCATGATGGGAGAATGAACACATACACTTTGGAGAAGGATGGGGTGACACACAGATTGCTTCCGATAAAAGATAAAGAAGTGAAGCCGGAAGTAAGTAACACCATACTTCTCATGAGTGGGAAGGAGATTCTCACAGAGATGGAGAAGAAGGAAGATCCACAGTTCTTTGTCGTCAGGAAACCGAGAATTGTCCTGACTAGCACAAGAGTGGACGACTTACCAGAAGAGATTCAGGAGCTGCTGGGAGAGTTCACTGATATCATCGTGGAATAATTACCTTGTTCGTTGCCACCAATGAGGAGTGTGAGTCATCACATTGATCTCATACCCGAAGCCAGTTTACTGAATAAGGCTGCATATAGACTGACACCACAAGAAAATGAGGAGGTCAAAAGGCAGGTCTAGGAGTTGTTGGACAAAGGACTGGTCAGAGAAAGCCTGAGTCTGTGTTTTGTTCCGACAGTGCTTAGTCCGAAGAAGGATGGAGGTTGGAGGATGTGTATAGACTCCAGAGCGATCAACAAAATTACCATCAGGAACAGGTTTCCACTACCGAGAATGGATGATCTGATGGATTGCCTGAGCGGGGAAAATTACTTTTCGAAGATTGATCTGAAGAGCGGATATCACCAGATTCGCATGAGAGAAGGAGATTAGTGGAAGACGACATTCAAGACAAATGAAGGATTGTAGGAATGGTTGTTCATGCCGTTTGGCTTGACAAACACGCCGAGCACATTCATGAGGCTGATGAATGAAGTCCTGAGGGAATTCATTGGAAAATTTTTCGTCATATATCTGGATGATATACTAATTTTTAGTAAGACCAAGGATGAACATTTAAAGCATTTGGCTATTGTAATGAGGAGGCTACAGTAGGAGAATCTGTTGATTAATATGAAGAAATCTTCATTTATGAAGACATAGCTCATTTATTTGGGTTTTGTTATTTCAGCAAATGAGTTAAAAATGGATCCAAGTAAAGTGGAAGTAATTAAGAATTGGCCATCACTGAGAAATGTTTTCGAGGTGAGATGTTTCCATGGATTGGATAGTTTCTACCAAAAGTTCATTCGAAATTTCAGTGGAATTAGCGTAGCGATGATGGACACGGTGAAGAAGCGGCACAAGTCTTTTCATTGGATAGCAGAGGCTAAGAAAAGCTTCAATCTGTTTTTGTGAAAGATCACAGAGCGACCAATTCTGGTGTTGCGTGATTTCCAGAAGACATTTCAGGTGAAATTTGATGCCAGTGGGTATGCCATAGGAGCGGTCTTGAGTCAGGAAGATAGGCCAGTTGCATATTTCAGTGAGAAACTGGATGACGCAAAGCTGAAGTACTCCACGTATGATAAGGAATTTTATGCCATCATACAAGTGCTGAAGAAGTGGAGGCATTACTTAATCCCAAAAAAATTTGTTCTATACAGTGATAATCATGCATTGCAGTTTGTGAGTCAGTAGGAGAAGTTGAACCAGAAACATGCAAAATGGGTAGAGTATATGCAGAATTTCACATTTGTGATCAAACACATTTCAGGAACTGCTAACAAAGTGGCTGATGCTTTGAGCAGGAAATGTTTACTATTGCAGGAGTTCCGAGTCAAAACATTGGGTTTTGAAAATCTCAAGGACATGTATGCAGGAGATGAAGACTTTAGAGAAGCATATGAAGCAGCTGAGAATCCCATTCTCAGGGATCGGAGCCCATGGATAGATTACATGATCTAGGAGGGATTGCTATTCCGAAGTAATCAACTATGTATTCCGAATTTCTCCATGAGGGAGAATTTGGTGAAGGAAAAGCATAGTGGCAGATTAGCAGGGCATTTTGGCCACGATAAAACATTTGCGAAGTTGAGCGAATCATAATTTTGGCCAGGGATGCGAAATGATGTCAAGAGGTTTGTTGACAGGTGTTGAATTTGTCAGCATTCGAAGGGTTGGAAGAAGAATGCGGGATTTTATCAGCCATTACCCATACCTGGGAATCCATGGGAGGCAATCAGCATGGATTTTGTATTGGGTTTGCCGAGAACACAAAGAGGGGTTGATTCCATCTTTGTGGTGGTAGACAGGTTTTCGAAGATGGCACATTTTATTTCGTGTCAAAAGACCAGCGATGCGAACCACATCGCAAACTTGTTTTTCAAAGAGGTTATTAGACTCCATGGATTACCGAAAAGCATAGTATCGGATAGGGATACCAAATTCATAGGTCATTTTTGGAGGACGCTATGGAAGAAGCTAGGAACTAACTTGGCATTTAGTTCTGCTTATCATCCACAGACAGACTGCCAAACGGAGGTGGTCAACATAAGTCTGGGGGATTTTCTAAGGAGCTTGGTGACGGAGCACCATGGTAGCTGGGATAAAATATTGCCACAGGCAGAGTTTGTGTACAATGATTCTGTGAATCGAAGTATAGGAAAAAGCCCATTTCAGGTTGTATATGGGATGCAGCCGAGGGGATTTTCTAAATTCAGGGAGTCAGAACAAACTGCGACTAGCAGTGCTAGTGCATAAGAGTTCGCTGAGGCGATGCAAGAACTTCATAGTCAGGTGAAGCAGCAACTAATGAAATCAAATCAGGAGTATAAGCGCAGGGCGGATCAACATTGGAGACAACTTCAGTTTAAAGTTGGTGATATGGTTCTGGCGCACCTTAGGAAGGAAAGGTTCCCAAGGGGAACATATAATAAGCTCAAAATGAAGAGTCCTGAAGAAATTCAGAGAGAATGCTTACGAGATTGAGCTGCCGGATGGTATCGGGATGTCTCCAATATTCAACATAGCAGACTTATATCCATATAGGGCTGGATAAATAGACACTGGAACTGAGGAGCCAGTGATCCAGTGGCAGAATCAAATGCCTATTGTAGAGAAGCTGCAGATGGAGTGCATACTGGACAAACGAGTGGGAAAGAGGACCAGGCGGAAGCAGTATTTTGAGTATCTGGTCAAATGGAAGAATCACCCAATCGAAGATGCTAGCTGGGAAAGCGAAGCAGTGATATAGAAGCATGGATAGACCGTGCAGGAGCTCATGGATAGGAGCCCATGAAAATTTTCAAGCCGAGGAGTATGATGCAGGGGCATCGCCCACATCAAGCGAGCCAGCGCGGAAGCAGAAAAGACAGCTGGATAGCGCCAGCACAAATTTTGAAACACGTTGATATTGTTGCGCCAAACGTTAATGTGTAAAATTAATGAAGCGCACTTATACATTGTAAATGGACCTTGAGCGGATAAGCTCACGTCCTTAGGTAGATAAGGCATTTAATAGATTTAATGTAAAGCAGATAGAACATTTAATTCTAGATTTGATAGTTTAGAGCTCGAGAGGGAAACGGAATATAGACACCCTCTTCTGTACATTGTAACATTATCAAGCATTCAGAAGAGAGAAGAGCATGCAGAGAAGTGTATGAAGAACTTCCATGTACAGATATTGAATTAGTAGAAAAGCTTTGATTCAATTCCGTGGTTGTGTTATTCTCTATGTTTATTGTGTATATTAGGCTCGTGAATGTTTGCTTCTTGTCATACATTTGCTTTTATATGCTGTGTATGTGATTTCATGGTTGAAGTGAAGTCTGGGAGAACAAGGAGTTAGTCTCAATTGTTTCTCTATCTTGAACCAGAGAATTCCTGCAAGGAGAGCGTGACTACAGGGTTCAAGTAGGGATAACTTTTGTTCTAATCTCTCAAAAGTGTAGAATTGGCACCAGAGCCGTGCAAGGTGTGCGCAGGCTGGACAAAGATTCAGAGTTGCGATTCTGAGAAAAGGAGTGAAGGATTCTGTTGCAGGAGTGCGTAGGATCGAAGACTTCAACACTTAGTGTGTTTTGAAAATTTGCCGCAAGGAGTGCGTGAAAGAACTTCTTACTGAGGGGATTTAAGTCGTCAAAGCTCAGGAGGAGTAGGCCTTCAATTTGTCAAAGGATTTCACAAAGAGGCTGTGCACCAAAGTGTTTGAGCAGGTGCTAAACTTTGTGTGCAGGGTGACGAGTTCCGTGGAAGAATCTCGTCATTTCGGGATTTCATCGGAAGAACAGACAGTCGGAACTTCTCCGAGGACCAGTGGGTCTTGCAACGGGTGCAAGAAGGCTATAGTGCAGGAGCATAAGAAATTCAAAGCTCGGAAAGGCAGAAGCGTCGACCGGGATCATGAGGAGAATAGCTCGATTCGTGAATCCGCACATTGGGAGTTCACGAGAAAGCGGGCGGAAGATTTGGTCATGGAAGTCGCGAGAAGGCGAGAAGCGACATTCTGACGATCGCATGGACAGTGTGGGCCATAGCGAGGTGACGTGATAGGTGACGTGGGATATCGGTGTCTCGGGTATCGGGAGTTGAGACAGGAATCACTTGGCCACGCGAGTAGCGAGGTTTCGAGGGAGCGAGATCGCGAACCATCGGCATCTCGGCACATCGGATCTCGGGAGTTTGAACTCCGAGTGTTTAGTGCCCTGATCAGCGAAGTCATGATAGGACCAAAGTTTCGATAGAGAGGAAGAAGGTCAGCATTGACTGACATCTCGGGTCTCGGAGGTTTGGGAACCCAGAGATAGACTGTGAGCTCGCGAAGCTGCGAGTTTCGATTTTCCCGATAATTGAGAAAAGGGAAAGTTGCCCGAAGAAACTGTGGGTGCAGATCTTCCGATAGGAAGATAGAAGAGTATTGACGCTCTTTGGGCCAAGGGGAAGAGAAGGTCCTGATGATCGCGGATGCGTTGCATTTAGCGCCTACGACAGTTTTTAAATATGGTTATCATGAAATTTTAGGTTAGATGGTTATCAATGAATTTTCTTGAATTTGCCCAATTTATGCACATTAGAATGCTTGCTGGAACTGCGATTATGGGTTTTGAGAAAATTAAATTACCCAATCTAAACCATAATTTTTTATACTCTGCATCCTGCCTTTTTTCCACTGATTGATCAGTACCGTTTGCTTATAACCAGAACCATCACTCCTATTTCTGCGCACCAGATGCTCGAACCATCTCTCAGCTGCTCCTTTAGAAGCCTTGTTAGGATAAGAGAAGAGATACTATCTCTTTGTTTTCAGATGAATCTTCAGATTTAAAAGTTTTGCATAGTGACTGTATATATGATATAGATCATAAGTTATTAAGAATTTGTGGTTAAATTTTTTTTTACAGCTATAAAATAAAGTTAATTTTTATTATCAATAAATAAAATTGTGAAATAATTAATCATAAAACAATAGTAGTTAAGAATAAAAAAATGCAAAGGAAATCTGATTACTTATATGGAATAACACAAGATTGATTTCTCTTAAAATGCATCCTATTAACATGACTTATATTTAAGGATGTAGGTTATTATAAATGTCTTATTAAAAATGTTTTTTTTTATCAATTGTTTTTATCCTATCTTAAATTTAATACATTTTTTTTTTCAGTAAGAAGGGGAAATTTTATTGAAACCTGCTAGAGGCAAAAGAGCCGGTTACATAGACAGTTTAGTCGTTGCTGATGTGGCTGCCCCAACAGAGGGGAAACCAGCCCATCATTAGCGCCGTAAT
>JASDQU010207060.1:34187-54929 GCA_032191745.1 Picea mariana
ACCTCTCGCTTAATGAACATTAGTGCATTCACCATCACGCAAAGAGCTATCTCATTATCGATGACATTTTTTAATCATTGAGGGGTCAACCTTGTGTTACTTAGATGTTTTACTCATGACTAGTCAGAGAAGGTTATCAATGACTATCAAAGTGGAGTAGTCCCAACGTTAAAAAAAAATAAAAGTCATAGAACATTGAACCAACTATATGTGTAACAAGGTTATTCCATTATTTAGAATTGTTGAGGTGGGCAATACCTTACATAATCTAAATGGCTTTCCTTAGAGAAAATATTGTCTAAGTTTCCTAATTTGAAAGCTAAAGAACATAAGCTGTAAAAAGGACACTCAATGAGATCATGATTAACGTGAGGACCAATAAAGTGGCCAAGGACTCTCTGCTTGGTTCACTTGTTCCCCTTAATTCATTTACAAGTGTTCTCAATCTGGCCAACCCCTCAGCAATTTGTGTGTTTATAGTGGGTGGTTGTGGTGGGTTGGGGTTTTCCTTGCCTTGCTCTGCTGGTGGGCGGTTTACATTGTCTCTAGGTTCCATTTTATAATATATGTTGCAATTTAATAAGGCATTGCATGCAAACTAGGTCGGTTTTTAAAATTAAAATAGAAAATTACAAAAAACATCAATACATATTTTAAGAAATAAAAAAAAATCATAAAGTAATCTCATTGCTTGTAAATTATCTATAGTTATTTTTAAAGGGGAAATGTTAGGAAATGTAAGAGGTGAGTCTCTGAATTTTCTAGATAAGAATTCTCTATAAGATTACAAATTTCTATAAGTTAGTTTCTTTTAGAATATATTAAATTAATTGAATAAAAGTAAAAATTACTAAATTGGAGGAAAAGAAGAGAAATCAAGCATACATGGCTTGACTGGGACACAATGGCAAGATATTGACATAGATCCTCCTCTCTATTTTCTAAATGAGGGTAAAAATGTGAGCACGATGTGTGCAAATGGGCACAAATCATGCCCACGACCCATTAAATATTTTGTGTCAGAGGAACGCATGCATGTTCTTGGGAAACACATTTTTGTTGATGAACCTATGCGGCAAGCTGAGTGGAGGTTCGAGCTTTGCCAAACCTATATCATCAAGAACACGTGCATATTGCAGAGAATGCACACACATTCCTACGAGTGTGTGTTCCTACTGACCCCCTTGCCATATTTTCATCCACCAACTTTGTGCACACACCCTTCATCTATCCTTGGGGTGCATTTGCCTATAGGGAAACATTATTTTTCCTTAAAAATGCTAGAGCCATATTTTACTGGGCCATGTTTTATGCATTCAATGACATAAAAAATATTGTCAAATTATATTTGGATGCTTATCCACTAAGTCAAAGAAAAGAGTTGATCATCCATCTCATCTTCATGTAGTTTTTGAAATATGTCATTTATATAAAATTCATCTGAATCTACACAAATTCATATTTTGTGTCGTGTGTGAGTGATTGATTGGTTTCATAGTGTCCATGTAAAATATAATGGTCAACCCATTCATAGTGGAAGAAATAGTTTAATTTCCATCCTCGTGAAATATTTTCCAATTGCAGCGTGTCTAAGGAAAGAATTTTTTTTTACATTGATACATTAACAATTATGTCAAGATCACAAAAGGTTCCATGTGCCTTTTGAAGAAGTGAGTTCCATTTGTATGGGATTATTATGTGCCATGGTCATTTGATGCCTTGAAAAAGGTCTTTATGTCCATCCCACTGTTGAGACCACCAAACTATAGCCAAGACTTCTTATTGTGTCTATCTAGAAACATCTATGTCAACCATTGGTATGGTTTTGTTTTAGAAGGATGGTTCACAACAAGAGCATGTGGTGTACTATCTAAGAAAAGGTCTTTCTAGGTATGAGCTATGATGCTCTCATGTTGAAAACTTGGTGTCGGTAGTAGCTCACATTGTCCAAATACTTTGATATTACATCCTTCTTCAATGCATCATATTGAGTATAAACGTCAATCCAATGCATCATATCTTGTCCCAAAGATTAATCAAAGGCAAGTATCCCAAGTGGATAGTAATATTGTAATAATTTGATTTATATTTTGCCTCTACTAAAGTGAATAAATATCTCTCTTTTGCAGAGATGATGTCAGAGTAACCTCAAGATAGTTAGGGTTAGTTTGAAACTGAATCATTTCTTGATGAACATTTATTCCTCGTTTCCTCATCTGATACATGGCATGGAGACATCCTAGTGTATCTCCAAACTCAATAGTTCCCTTCTCACCTCTCTCTTAATGAACATTAGTGCATTCACCATCACGTGAAGAGCTATCTCATTATCGATGACATTTTTTAATCATTGCGGGGTCAACCTTGTGTTACTTAGATGTTTTACTCATGACTAGTCAGAGAAGGTTATCAATGACTCTCAAAGTGGAGCAGTCCCAACGTTAAAAAGAAATAAAAGTCATAGAACATTGAACCAACTATATGTGTAACAAGGTGATTCCATTATTTAGAATTGTTGAGGTGGGCAATACCTTACATAATCTAAATGGCTTTCCTTAGAGAAAATATTGTCTAAGTTTCCTAATTTGAAAGCTAAAGAACATAAGCTGTAAAAAGAACACTCAATGTGGAACATTGTTTACCAAGAGGGCAACTGATTCAAATGATAGACATAGTGCAACACTTAAGATTTCCATAAGCACTAGCACTCTACACTTGTTCGCAAGGTTTTTTCTAATACATCACCATAAGCCAAACATTCTAATGCATTCAATATTATGTTCGAACAATTTAATGTAGATTAACACTAGCAAATTACACAAACACTTTCCAACACCAATGACAAGTGCACTAAGTAGTATTAAATATAAGTTAATGATATAAAGAGATTTTTATAATATATAAATTTTTATTTACTATGTCTTATAATATTAAAAATAACAATAATAATTAATATGATAACAAGCCTTGTGATATATTAACAAATCAAAAGTATGATATTTGAATGTGAAATTAACCTACAGTGATAATGAAAGGTTGAGAACAAAAAGAGATAATGACACATTTATGAGAAATATAGGATTTATAATGACAAGATAGAAATGTGAAATTGAGGGATTATGTTCACAACGATAGTCATCCAAGGCATAGTATTAACAAAATAATAAATAATCACAAGAGACTTGCAAACTTTACAACAACATAAAGAAGTTGGTTTAGATGTTAACTTATTTTAATCTATATAATTAATTTTTTTATATTTTATAATCTAATAATATTTATATAGATTAAGTTTTTTTTTTTATATTTTATAATTTAATAATATTTATCGTGGAATGTATGCTTTTAATGCAGTTGTTTTTTATTTAGATATTTAATTAATTATAGGCTTTATTATACCATATCAAACACATACTATTGTAGTGTTCCATATCCATAGTAATGTTAGAATATTGTATTGTTTTCTTGAATTAATTAATACGATAACAAATTGAAGTTTTAAGTATATGATTGGGTGAGTGAGGAACTTTATATTGTACAATCTAGACTCTATGGTGTTTTAATGGGAAGTGGTAATGCCAGATTTTTTAATGGTAAAATTTATTGGGTTAAAATGTAATTCACCGTATTGTATGCCAAATATTATTTGTATAATATTATTTTTTTCAAGGAAAACTTTGTGAAAACAATTTAGGAAAATTTTTTAAGGATGTTTCCCCAATTTTGTGAATGACATTCCTAATAAACTTGTTTTCATATATTAGTGTTCTTTACATGTCAGTATGAAACTAGCCAAATAATTAGCAACATTTGTGACAACTGCCCCTTTCACTATATAATTATTAATTTTATTTACATGATTACTATAATTTTAAAATCTCACAACCTATCAACTTTTTACTTTGAAATTATTATGTTTAGATCATATACCTGAAAAACCATCAAAGTCACAAATGTAAACTTTATATAAAGATATGTTATTCCTTTATTGTGGAAAGATTGCATCTTAAATCATGTTTTGAATATTATTATTATTTTCTATTTGTTTTTTTTCCAATAATAATTTTTTAGATCTTTTATAAAGGAAAACTACCTACTTTAAATTTGTGTTCAATATTATACAATTAGACTTTCCCTAGTTATGTATCCATTCTCTACCATATTCTTAATCTTAGTTAACATCCTTAAAGTTAGTATTAGGTACATGGAAGAGTTATTAACTGTGATACCAATTAACGATATATAAATATGTGTTAGGATTCTCTATAATATGTTTGTTTCCTACTAGTTATTTCCACAATTTTCTTTATTTCCTTGTGTTGTGTTATTAGTTATTGTTTGCAATTTTTTAAAGAATATTTTTGAGTTATTAGTTATAGTTTACAATTTTTTTTAGAGGATGGGTGTTTAGTTTATGAATCTATATGGTTATGAGTGTTTGGTTTTCATGATCTCTTTAGTCAACTATAAGATTTACATTTAGTTGACAAAAATGTAAAAAATTATAATTTAAAATATCATTTTTGTTTTTAGAATGCATAATCTTTTGTTATAAATTTAATGAGAAAATAATATTATATTTTAATTTAATCTAACATTATTAAAAAGTAATTCAAAGATAGATTTATTTGAATTCCAAATCCATTAGATATCCAGATGAATCAAAAAAAAATTGAGATATAAATCCTCTTGATGCTTAAAAGATCTCCAATTAAGATAGATTTATAATGTTGTGTATGTATGTATATTAATACTCAATATTATTTTCTTAATTTTCTTGTTTACATTATATTTTGATATTAAATGAAATGCAATAACTCTTTTATGTTGGATTGTAATTGTTTTTAATTATTTTTAAATATTATATTAGGTTGATTTATACATGAATTACATATCTTCCTCATATTAAATTTCATACATTTCTTTATATTAAATTGTAAAATACACTTCATTTATTAAAATATAATAAAAAAAATGTTTCATACAAATTAAATAATTAAAAAATATTTATATACAACTTATATAAAAACTTATAAAATTATTGTTAAAAAAAATTATATTAAAAATAGAAACTTGTAACTCCATAAATCTAAAACAATTTAATTTTTATAATTTCCAACTCCTTAATTGAAAAGTATGAGTAACAATTCACTAAATTATAAATATAAAAAATATATAAATTTTAGAACTGAATTAAAAAAAACATAACTTTGATCCAAAGTTAATGGATTGATTTTAAATATGGGGGTGAGTGCAAGAATTTCATGGCCTAAAAAGTGGAAAGCGGGTCAGTAAGAACACACTCACACGAAGGTGCACGTGTTTTTAGGAACGCGTACGCGTTCGTAAATCTATAGGTTTGGAAGTGCCCAAACTTCCACGAGGCTTGTCACATAGGTTTAGTGGCAGGAACGCGCATGCATTCCTAGCAACGCGCACATGTTCCTTTTGTTAAAAAATTTCAAAGGGCCACAAATGTGATTTGTGCTCATTGTGCACAAATCGTGCTCACGTTTTGACTCTCATTGAGAAAAGAGAGAGGATCTATAGAGGAGAAACGAAGGGAGGATCTTGCCACAGTGTCCGGGTATGTTTGATTTATCTTATTTTTAACCCAATTTAGTCATTTCCAATTTAGTATTTTTCTCCCAAGAGTCTAAATTAAAAAAAAAATGTAATTTTGTATTTTAATTAAAAAACCAACCTAATTTACATGCCATGGATTTTAAATTGCAGCATATATAATATAATGGAACCCCAAGAGAATGTATACATCTCAAAAGAAAACCAAAAAGATCAAAACCCCAACCCACCACAACCACCCAATGTAAACACTCAAATTGATGAGGGGTTGGTTATATCAAGAACCCTTGAGGAACAATTAAGGGACATTAGAGAGCCTAGCAGAGTCTCCTTGGCCACTTCTTTAGACATCATTGTGAATTTCATTGCAAGTGCCCAAGGGAAATTGACCTCTATTTCTGATTATAGGGAAAGAATGTATGATTACTATAGCACTGGTTTGGACAAAAACCAAGTCAAAGAACTGAGCATTTCAAAACAACAAATATTGTCTATTTTTAGGGATCCTATAAATGGACAAGAACTACCATTGACCAAGAAACACATCTACATTGATTGGTGCATCCATCCCCATATTAGTCAAAATTAGATGGATAGGTGGTATATGGTTTTTGATAAACCTCCCTACAATAACAGGGAGATGCCCTTATATTTTATGAGAAAATTTTGGGTTGAGTTTATTTTGGGTAAGCATGTCAACTACTTTGACATTGGTGAATTTCAAGGGGTGGGTCAAGGGTCCGCACATGACCAAGAGCATGCCAAGCGTGACCCTGTGTTAGGTCCTTGTCCCCCCAAGAGAAGGACCGGCCCCCTACCCAACATTATTTTGTTTTAGAGAGCTTGCAACAAGTACAAATAGCCATTTCATCATTGACTCGTAGCCTAGTGCAACACAGTATTTTTGTTGCACTATCTCGGTAGGAGGTGCTTACCAGTGACATTGATAGAGGGGTTGGAGCTTCATCATGCGCATGAGAGCATAGTGAGGAGAGGGCACATTGACATAGAAGTTGTCCATGTGAACCTCACATAAGATCGAGTTGTGGGTAGACATGCTATCGGCCTACAGAGCTCAGCGGACAACATAGCTTCATGGAGGAGGTTAGTATCTTAACCCTCTCTATGTTCTTCATCATTATATATTTATTTTGTATTTTGTCTATTTATATAGATATTTTAATGTATGTTGTTTTGTAGATGTTACTTCAGAGCAGTAGACCCTCTACATCGATGGATGCATCAATGCCTAGCCCCACCACTGATACAGAAGTAGAGGCAAACTGTTCATTGGGTGCACCCCACACATAGGTATGTATCACATTTGATAAATTCACCATAGTCATTTCTTTATTTTATGGCATCCTCAAATTTGTAATGTTCTTATGTTTCTATAGGATTTGCAACTAGGAGATGCCAGGGAATGTCCATCTGGGATGGACAAGTCATTTGTGTCACATGTATCATTGTAGAGTTAAATATTGTAAAATTCTCAAATTGTTTGTGTTTATGTTTTTGAATTTTACTATTTGGTACTAATAATTCAATTTTATTAATATGTATGGAAGCCACGGATATATTTGCTAGCTATAGTACTATTGCACTCCCTGGACTACTGGGTGTTGCTTCTGGGTTACCCTTCTCCAAGCCTAGGGAGTTGCAATCACTTGTACATCCTTTGAGGGTCTATCACAACCCTCCCTTAGCATCAGTCTTATTGTATGCATCCTTAATGGATTCACATGCAGGGCACCCTTCCGGGCCACCTGTATGCCACCCACCCCCACCACCATTTCCATCGGCCCCATCATCCGAGACTGCAACAATAGAGGTTGTCTCATAGTAAGTTGTACAACCTAGTGCTCCATCTACTAGTGAATCTCCATCGAGGCCTAAGATATTCACGGTGAGATAATGCATTGATGATAATTTTTTATGTTCCATGAATTTGATTTTATGCATATTTATTTAATTTTCTTGACTTGATCCTTGTAACTGATGTAGGATGGAATCACATAGAGATTGGGGTCGTAGAGGAGGGTAACACTCTCACTAATGAAAACAACATATGCAATGAGTTGTCTTAGGTTAAATTACAAAGTATCATTTTGTATGTCTATTAATTCATTGAGGAAAAAACGTGTAACATTGTTTATTCTTTGTGTTGTCTCCAGAGCATCAAAGCACGCCCAAGCCTAGAACCTCTCGAGGTGATTCCTTGAGAAAGAGAAGAAAGATAGATTTACAGTATGTTCCTGAGGGAGGCAAGGGTGGAAGTGGTCAATGATTGGCCAATTACTGCCATTTTGTATCTAGGCCACCATATGGATGTTTTTGATGCTAGGGCACTTGTTGTCACTTTGTATATTGGGCACGAGTTGCCATTTTTTAAACATGTACAAGTTAGACGATGTTGAATACACACACACACACACACACACACATACATTTCATGGAACATTTTTTACGAATCTCATTGTGTCTGCATTTTATGTTGATGAATATATGAATTTCAAAGTGTTTGAATTCCAAACTGTATGAATGTTATGTGTATTAATCCCTTGATTTTTTTCTAAAGTGATTAGGAATACTTTCATTATGGTGGAAAATCTTGCTAAGTGATAAATCCATAAGCAATTAATGGTTCTCAAGTAGCATTGCTTTCTAATCAACCATGTATATCTACATCATCGATAGATCATTCCTTCTAAATTATTTGCATGAATATTGTGGATATCCATATTCTAACTCACAACCAACAATATGGACTACATCTTGAATTATCTCCATCTAAATTCAATGACAATCCACACTCAAAGAGTGGTCACTTGAAAATATTGTGACCTAAAATATGGCACATTACAATAATTTATTATAGAAATAAATTTTCTCATTTATCTTCTACATAATTGTAAATCACTTAACAATATCAAGTCAATGTTATGTCAAATTAACCTCCATAACTAGTACTATAATTACTCAATTATGAATATGACATAAGCTAAAATTCAATTATGCAAGTACACAACATTTGAACAACCCAAACACTTCATATATATTTATAATTTGAAGTACATGCACCTACCAATATCTTATTAGGGGTTGTTAGAAGTCGGTCTCTTCAAAACCTAGTGATGGAAACTATAAGATAACTTTAGGCAACAACTCACTCCATTAGAGATCATCAAAAAGGTACCATACACAATCGTAAGTCCTTTTTGGAACCTACATTTGTATCCCACACTTGTACACGATCAACTCCCTCTATCTGCTCGATAACAAGCACATTAGGTAGCATCAGTGGATTCACAGGCGGGGCACCCTTCCGCGCCACCTGTATGCCACCCACCCCCACCACCATTTCCATCAGCCCCATCATCTAATACTTCCACAGTAGAGGTTGTCTCAGAGTAGGTTGTACAACCTAGTGCTCCATCTGCTAGTGAATCTCCATCGAGGCGCCTGATATATTCATGATGAGATAATGCATTGATGATCATTTTTATGTTTCATGAATTTGATTTTACGCATATTTATTTAATTTTCTTGAATTCATCCTTGTAATTGATGTAGGCTAGTGTCACAGAGATATTGGGGTCACGGAGGAGGTTAAAACTCTCACAAATGAAAACAACATATGCAGTGAATTGTCTTAGGTTAAATTACAAAGTATCATTTTGTATGTCGATTAATTCATTGAGGAAAAAACTTGCAACATGGTTTATTCTTTGTGCAGTCTCCAGAGTGTCAAAGCACGCCCAATACTAGAACCTATGGAGGTGCTTCCTCAAGCAAGAGAATAAATATAGATTTCCAGGATGTTCCTGAAGGTGGCGTGGGTGGTAGTGGTCAATAATTGGCCAGTTACTGCCATTTTATATCTAGGCCACCATATGGATGTTTTTTATGCTAGGGCACTTGTTTTCACTTTGTATATTAGGCACGAGTTTCCATTTTGTAAAACATGTACAATTTAGATGATGTTGAATACACACACACACACACACACATTTCATGGAACGTTTTTTACGAATCTCATTGTGTCTGCATTTTATGTTGACAAATATATGAATTTCAAAGTGTATGAATTTTATGTGTATTAATCCCTTGATTTTTTTCTAAAGTGATTATAAATACTTGCATTATGGATTAAGGAATATATTATGGTGGAAAATATTGCTAAGTGCTAAATCCATAAGCAATTAATGGTTCTCAAGTAGCATTGCTTTCTAATCAACCATGTATATCTGCATCATCGATAGATCATTCCTTCTAAATTATTTGCATGAATGTTGTGGATATCCATATTCTAAATCACAACCAACAATATGGAATACATCTTGAATTATCTCCATCTAAATCCAATGACAATCCACACTCAAATAGTGGTCACTTGAAAATATTGTGACCTAAAAAATAACATATTACAATAATTTATTATAGAAATAAATTTTCTCATTTATCTTCTACATAATTGTAAATCACTTAACAATATCAAATCAATGCTATGTCAAATTAACCTCCATAACTAGTACTATAATTACTCAATTACGAAGATGACATAAGCTAAAATGAAATTATGCAAGTACACAACATTTGAACAACCCAAACACTTCATATATATTTATAATTTTAAGTACATGCACCTACCAATATCGTATCAGGGGTTGTTAGAAGTCGGGCTCTTTAAAACCTAGTGATGGAAACCATAAGATAACATTAGCCAATAGCTCACTCCATTAGACATCATCAACAAGGTAGCATACACAATGGTAAGTCCTTTTTAGAACCTACATTTGTATCCCACACTTGTACAAGATCAACTCCCTCTATCTTCTCAATAACAAGCACAATAGGTAGCACTAGGGTTTTCAAATGCCACAAAACCCTAATTTCTTCTCTTACTAGAGATACATGATAAAATTCTTTATTTTCTCCTCTAGGTATAAGTCCTAGTATTCCTAGTCTCCTTAGGAAAAACCCTTGATCCTAGTCTTCCATTGACATTCTTTTGAGAAGCCTAGTTGTTAGTTTCTTAGTTGATTCAATTCATAATTGTTGACAGGATATTTCCCCCATGCTTTTGGGTTGAAATCACAACAAATCAAGATTGTATAGAGAATATAGAGATCTTCCCTCCAGGACAAGCACAGAAAACTGAAATAATAACTACTTTACTTGGAGAAGTTAGGGAAGGAAAAAGCAGAAAGAGTGCACCTTAAGTCTCTTGTTTGATGTCGATCCCACTCCTTTCTTTCGATGATCTCCTGATCCTTAGCTAAAACCAACCTGGAAAATGGACACAATACAAGGGCTTCTACGAAGGTAGTTATATAATCAAAGAGAATACATGTCATATATCATATTCAAAGTAAACTTAAAAGACAAAAAAATACAATGAATACAATATAGGAGGGAAATAAAACTCTTCTATTAACATTGTTGGCCCTTGACCAAGTTTTGGGAGATTCTTGGTCATGTTGACCTATTTTTGGACTTCGACAGCCTGTCAAAGGAGGAGTGCAAGACGGAGAAGAGATCAAGGGATCTCGGCCTACTTTCAGGAATATGTAACGGGAGTGGGATATCAACCCATGGGTTTTACCCATGCTTATATATATAGGCAATGTAAAGGGAGGGCTACATGTAATAGATTGGCATGTGATGTATGCTAAGTGAAAATAAGGTTGGTAAGATCTTTGTGCCTATGTGAGACTTGCAGAAGCTAAGTGCAAGTCGCTTTAAGAAGTTATAGAAGGATTTTGTGCTGTAACGCAAGGAAGAAGGATCTAGCAAGCTACGTAGATCTTCTTTCCTGTGCGCAGTAGGGTTTTTTATCACTCTGTTCTTGTAACCGATTGAAGACGCTAATGAAGAAGAAGAGTTGGTGGATGTATCCCCAAGGTAGGGGTGAACCACGTAAATACTGTGTTATATTGCTTTGTGCTTGTCTTAATGTGTTTATGTCTCCTTTTGCTAAGTGATATGAGATGATTGGATAGATCTTCTTATGCTTAGTGATAATGATGTGTAGGATGTTAATTCTGATACACATGAATATGCTTAGTGCTTGATCTGTTAAATCTGATGCATTTTACCGATGCTAAGTGCTTGAATACAATGTGAATGTTGTGAGGCTATGTTTTACCAGCGAAGTGGATATTGACTGCATATTGAAGAACTAACAGTGCTAAGTACTTTATTAAGTGTTAGAATCACATATCTGTGTCCCATCTAAGGTTGCAGACACCTGAGTATTGCAACCACCCCTGCCTCTACCTTGGGTGAGACTTCATCTGCTTCACAGGTGTTGCCGAAAGGGCTCATAGTTAGGGTTTTTTTGGTGTGATGTTGTAGCATTGAACCCCAGGTCTTCCCCTATGCCAACAAATGGTTTCGTTGTCAGGACCGAAATTGTGATTGTTGGGAACTAAGGGAGAATAAGCTTTGTGCAAAGATTCAACTTGAAACTGTGGAAGCTCTATGCATAGATCTGCTGCCCTAGTGCGCAGCTTTTTACTCGACCCGTAAAGCTTTGTGCCAAGAAAGGAAGGTCATATCCGAAGAAAAGAAGCAAGATATGAACGCTTTGTGCTCTAAGAAAGGTAAAAGTGGAAGTTTCTAAAGAAAAGAGGTAAGATCTGTAAGCTCTATGCTCTGATAAAGGTAAGAATAGTTAAAAACAATTGGATCTGGAAGCTTTGTAGAAGTAAGATAAGTTGAAATTTTTGTTTCTAGAGTATGAATCTAGGTATGTTTGATAGATTTTGTCCTAGCTTGAAAACTAGGGCACTGTTAGATGAAAGAAAGTTTGATACGAATGGATCTGACAAGAATAGTGAAACATATGTTATACCTACGCATAGAAAAAATGGTTGGACTAATAAATGGATGCAGGATCCTGGAAAGAATTTTTTGCAGGTTAGCTACCATGATCCTGGTGCACAGTATAGGAGAGGCTGGGGATCATTTAAAACAAAGAGAGGATTGAACCTCTGTTACAATTGCAAAAAAATGAGACATATTGCTAAGGAATGCCCTGGTGGAAGACATAGTTGCCTTTGTTGCAAAGCTATGGACCATGAAGTGTTGGATTGCCCTAAAATGATTGCTAAGCTTGAAAGAATGAATCTGAACCAGGAAAACCCTAAGGTAGATCCAGAAATAGCAGAACCCCAGAAAGAATCAAAGAAGGTATTACTACAAATGAAATACACCTTGAATGACCGCTGACATGTTAGGTTATCAGAGGTATTTAAAGAAAAAGAATGCATCGAGGAAAGAATATGAGACTTCGACATTGACTGTGTTCTGGATGAAGAAACACAGGTGGATATCATGACAGAGAGAACTTGGGAAGTTATAGGGAGGCCTGCTATGATTCCTTCATTAGGAGGAATAGGATTATTCAGAGGGAAACTGGTAAACCTATGTGGAAATCTCACTCAAATATCTATGAATGCCAATGGAACTACAATAGAAGAAGATTTTGATATTATCAAATTTATTGAGGACAGCACCCTGTTTACTATGTTACTTGGAAAACCTTGGATTGACAGAGATCAAGTCGAAAGAAAGAAAGAAAAATAATTTTTGGAGCATAAGAAACAAGAATTAAAATATTTCATGACCAGAAAGATCGCATAATTGATTGAAGAACAAGAGAACAGATCAAACATATCTGACACTAAAATCCCAAATGATGAATCTATAAGAATATTGGAAGACCCACAGAAGACTGAAGTTTCTATCCCGGATAAAGGAGAGGTGTTACATCCGAATCCTAGGAAAGAATCTCAACAGTGCGAAGTGAATAAGAATCAAAACGGAAAAAGGACTAACGAGATGAAGCTCACTAGAAACAAGGCTAGAAAGCTGAGTGAGAAGAGGGATAAGATTGAAAAGTTACAAAAGGTTCCAGAGAGAACTTCGCAGGCGTAAACTTTTCAGAATTGGAGCTTCACCGGGATATCAGAACAACGACATAGGGCACTTCGCCATGGCGAAGCAATATAGTCGTTGGAAGCTGATATATCTGTTCGACTGCAGCTCCAAATGGGTCAAAAAGCATTGATGGCTCACCACCAGACCATGGACTGTGCCATAATATTCACAACAAGAATTAATGAGGCTCATACCTGTTACAAGCGAACCATTGCCAAGATTGCCTATTTATCTCATCACTCCATGCACGAAGAACACTTTTTCCAACTGAGAATTTGAAGCTCGCAGACTAGCACTTGTATATAGTGCTCATTGTGCTCTTGTTGTTCATCATAGTGAAGTATCTAAGATCATTGTGACCCCAATAATTTATCCCGAGCGCGTATGTTCGACGAGCTCACCGCAGTTGAAGAATTCGTAACAAAAGTTCTCCTTGATTTGATGACTGAGAGAGTCATGTCAGAGAGAGGAGTGTCTATAGGTGTTCAAGCATCGTCGATGAGAGGACTTCCAGCCTCTTCGTCCATTGCTCGAGCCGGACCATCCCGATAGGTAGACGAAAAGCATACTAAGCACAGAGACGATCTTGTGAATGCCAAGCTAATTCTGAGCATTCTACCTGCCTACCTACCACCTCTAAGAGGCTCCATCACCCGAGACAATGTGCCTAGAGATTTTGAATATACCTTGGTTACAGCATACCTCTCGAAAGGGATACGCACAGTTCGTGTCGACCAGGGTAAGCTCGCAACATTGAAGTTTAGCGATTTCAACCTTGGCGACAGGAAGACCTACAACATGCTCGCCCCACACAAGTATCTAACTAGAACTAAAGGCAAGAACTCAAATATTATCCCGCAGTCATGGACCCAGAACCTCGCGCAGTCCACACTGCTCAATGTGATGAAGATCCTGCACTTCGGCAGACACCAGGAAGTGAACGCATGCGTCAAGTTGCTATTGTCCTGCTACCACGAAGGGTACTTATGGTTGAACAGCCGCATCATTGTGGATCCAACCTTGATCAATTGGATCACAGGGCTAAGCATGCAAGGCCCTGACCCACAAGAATTTTACCCTGGAAAGACCTCAGACTGAGCATTAGCACAGAGGATCAAAGAGACTTATGGCGATGTCGAGAAGGGCACGTGAGGCTACAGGGTAGCCTCTATCCAGAGTGAAATAGTGTGCCTTGCATGTCAGTTGATCGCAGGAAAGATAGTTCGCAAGAACCGGCCCACCCAAGTGACTGGATTCGTAATTGACCTCGCAGGGAAGTGCGCAGAAGGACTTCAGATGAATTGGGTGCAGTACCTGGTAAACCAGTTGAAACTGGACTACAGGGAAGCACAAGACCAAGGATATGAGTTCCACCTCAGTTGGCTTCTCATATTGATTGCTTTCATCGCATGGGAGATGTTGGAAGGTGCAACCTTCCCAGACATTGAGCCCTTTGAACCTTTAGATGTGAAGTTCAATACCTTGTGGTACTCCAACGATATGAACCAGCAGTGGCAATCCAATGCCGTCTTCCACACTTATTACAACCAGTTGAAGCTAGCCATTTAGTCTGAGCCTCGTATGACCTCGAATACCCTCTATTGTTCCTGAGTTTATACTTTAAGGCTCTAAAGTATACCGTCAAGGCATCTGTAAAGGTAAAGGTAATTAAAAGGTAAGAATAAAAAAGAAGGGTAAATCGGAGTTGGTTTCTCAACTGCTTTTGTCTAGCTTCCCATTGTTCTTGGATGCTAATATCTCTCTCAATAGTTGTCCATGAACGTTCTAATTCAACCCAGTTAGTGGTTATTTGTAGAATAGTATTAAATAGGTTTAAAGCAATGCTAGTTTGATCTTGGAGGCCAGGTTCTATGTTGGGTTGTCTATTATTTGGGACAGTCATGGAAAATAAAGTTTTAATTAAATATGAAAAGTTTGAAGATTTTTTGCTTTAGTTTTTTATGGGATGAAAAGAGAAAAAGAGTTTTGGAACTCAAAATAATAGCATAATAACAGTTGAGGCCATTTCCTGTACTTGAAGTAATTTGAGAATATTAAAATAACCACAAAGAAACACTGTTGGATAATATGAGGCTTTAATCTTGAAAGAATCTCATATCATAATAGAAGAAGGGAAGAAAAACAAAATTTCTAATGGAGTATAATATATAACCATCCAACAAACCTACAAGTCTCGAAACTGCTGATGGCAATCACAGAGGAAAAACTGTAAATAATTAGATAGTCAAATAAATTCAAACTACAATAGAATTTTGAATTAAACTATAGCTGATCATTCATTAGAAAGACATGAATACAAGATATTGAAAGATATTGAAAACGAAGTGAAGGAACACATAACTTCAAGGTGACAGAATTCAGAATCTCTTCTACATCATCTATATTATCATAAATCGGAAAACTTCTAATACAATCGGATGCCAAAAAACAAAAATCCCTTTCTCAGTCTTGTGAAAATATATTTATACATGATCACCAAACATTTTTCCCGTTGGTGATTAATTAACTTCCTAAGACTAACGGTTACATGAATGAACAATGTCAAACCATTTACATTTCTATCCTAACTGCTTTATTATTCCAATGATGAAAATCTTCAAAATAGCATTTCATGTCTGCGTTGATGAACCTCCTCCTTCTGCTTTAAGACAACGAATACATTTGCCCAGAAATTGCACTAAAACTCTGGGAGCTTCTGGAATATCCTTTGCTTCAAATAAGAAAAACTTTCTCTGCAATTCTGGTAGACGATCTTCGATTATCTTTCTCGTAAACTTAATAGTTTGTAGCTTCAAGTTAGGCATTACTATCCATTTGTCAATTTGAGTAACATTGATTACTTTTATTTGTGGAATCTCTGCCTGAATTTCTTCCAGTTCTTCTTTAAATCTTAACTAATGCTTGACAATATTAATTTCTCCTAACAACCCGGGACAGTCATTTTTTCCAATGTTCAATGAAGTTTTCTCTAAAAGATCAAAAATCCCTTGACAATTGTCATTAAATTCTCTGTTTATTCTTTTATTTTCTGTGATGTCTGCCTCCCATACCTTGAGTATTACATCACCTTTAATCTATTATGAAATAGATAGTTTTTTAGCCTCCCTGAAATCCTCTTTTGTTGAAAAAGCCACTGCTTTTTGGAAAGTTGCTCTAGCCAGTTTTACTTCTCTTTCTTTCTGGAGAATATCTCCCAGAGATTTATTTGTTTCCTGAAAGTAATTTTGGACAAATTCCAAATTAAAAAACACTCCTTGTTGTTCTTTTTCTATCTTCATATGTATTTCTAATACCTGGGCCTGGAATATTTCGAGCTCGGCCACTTGATTTGAAATGGAATTAATCTTACCTTGTAATTGTTTATTTATTTCCTCTTGATTTATGACCTGTGTTTGAGTGACCTATATTTTCTGATTTGCTTCCTCTAAGCTTGCTTTCATTTTTTGAATCTCTTGAATATCATTTAATATAGCTTGTTCTAAACCCTTTTTTATTCCCCAACTGATGTTTCTTTCGGTCTTTTTCAATTGACCCTGTAGTTGAGCTATCATTTGGTCTTTCTATTCCAACATAGTTGTCAAACTGCCCATAGAGTATAAATTCACTGACGCTAAAGCTCCCATTATGCCCGCTATTTCTGTAGCGAATTCTCCCTCTTTAAGTTTTTGTCCATCTATAATGATTTTGTTCTTTTTAATCATCATATCTCCTCTTGGATGCATCTCCTGTTTCAAGATAGCCTTCCTCTTTTTACTGAAAAAATAATCGGATGAAGGAATCTCATCCCTAGAAATAGGCTCAAGATCACTAATGTATAGAGCTCCCTAGTGGGGGTTTCCATAAGTATACTGCAATGGAGTCAAGGAAGTAATGGGACTTCCAAGTTCTATCTATGTTGTTCCTCCTACCTTTTTCGGAAAACTCTCATGGATTTTTGAAGGTGTTTCCAACTCCTTTCCTTTCCCTACCTCTGATTTTTCTTTCTAGGGGACTTCTGTTTCTTGTGAAGGCATTTCACCCTCCTTCATTTTTCCTTTTGTATTTGATTTATCTTGCACATTTGTTTCAAAGCCAGGGGGAGGCCCTTCATTCTCTGGAGGTGGGGTCATGGGTTCACCCTACAAACTCTTTGGTAAACAACTTTGCCTATGACTTTGGAATGACATGAAACCAACCTGTGAGTCAAGTGACATGGCCCGTACCCTGTTCAATACTTCTTCATAGGTTTTAACCTCCTTGAATATATCATCATAAACAAATGTTTCGTGCTCATCAGCTTTCAAATTACAATGCATCAAATGTCTTCTTACTAATTGATAAGGGTCATGCTTTATGTGCTCAATATATACCAGTTTTATTTCTTCTAGCACTTCAACCTCCACTTTATAATGGCCGAGGTTTAGTAATGAAAATTTCCCGACATACACGGGGAAGAGCCAGGATTTCTTCTGAGCTGCCTTTAGCTCTATTCCAATACCACCTTTCACTATTTTATGTGCTACCTCCCTTAATACCAGTCTATCCAGGAGGAATTTTGGAAGTGCGTGAGGGGGGATTGAGCACCCATAAACCTTAACATAAGAGAAGTTTTCATCAACAAACCAGTCGGCTATTGCCTTGATATTTTCTGAAACTGACTCAGAAATGCGAGGGGGTTCACAGCCATAAAACATTTTATGCATTGGAATTATTATAAAATGACAAATTTCGTAAAATGCATTCTTAGCATTTTCTTCCCATAGCACAGAGTGATACTCGTGAATGGGATCGGGACAAGCTATGTTCCAACTCCAATTGATCAAGGGAAAAGGAGTCATAAAGAAAATTGCGTCCATAATGTACGCTGACATATAAAAGGCCACTGGTTGACCTTTAGATTTTGCAACTCTGTAGTTTGAAGTTTCTTGAGCTAGGTTATCAGACAGAATCTTACTCCAGTTGAAAGTGAATCCTTTTGAAGCTTCTTCTAAAAAGGGCACCCATTCTATAGGAAAATGGCAGGGATCCTTTTTCCCGAAAAGTCTACACAGCATAATGGCTACATAGACCATGTATTCATTCAAAGATGTTGTGGCATAAACCCATAGGTATCGGCCCTAAACTTTGATGGACATCTCCACCATTCTCTAATTAAATTGGTATAAGTTTGGTCTGCCTTAGTACACTCTTTCCTTTGAAATTCATCTAAAAACTCGGCATTAAAAGTGTACTTAGGATTTGGTGAGAGCTTATACATTACTTGTATATGTTCTGTCTTGAATGAGCCGACAACGACCCCTTGATCATTTAAAATGCTCCTCGTTGGAATATCAACCTTTTCCAAGGCCCATTTGATCATGTCATTGTACGCCATAAGACGAGGGCACACCACGATCTTGTGAAGCTCTGATTCTGCTACATCCCGAAAGTGATTCTCGGAAGCAGTATGAGAATTCTTGAATTTGTATTCCAAGAATTCAGATATTTGTGTCCAAGATTTAATTGAGTCGATAGTGTGTGGCGTAGTGTCGGATATGATATCTCCTTACTGTGTATCTTCACTCTTCTTCGGTGCCTTCTTTGGTATTTATGTTCTAAGACTTTTGCGATCATTGTTTTGTTCAGAGAGTTCTTTCAGATCCATCGCATAGGTTTTATGTTTTTCGACATTTCGGACCAAACTAGTGTGGTCCATCATCAGGAAAGCGTTTGTGAAAAATGATTTTTCACAAACGCTTTCCTGATGATGGACCACACTAGTTTGGTCCGAAACGTCAAAAAACATAAAGCCTTCTTTGGTGCCATGACTTTAAGTTAGATGGAAAACCTGTCATAGAAAAGGAGTGTATGAGCTCAGGTGAATGTGTCTTACGCTTGATAGTATGAAACATAATATGTTGTGAAACTCAGACCTTCAAACTCTCTTTTAATTCATTCAACGATGAAGGGACTGACGCAGCTGAAAAGAATTCAACACATTTAATGCAGTAGATATTTACTACGATACACATTAGTGTCACATATCACCAGTTATTCTTTATTTAAGTGGCCACATTTTGGTACTTTTGAATTCAAAAATCATAACATTCCATTCAATCGAAAACCGAAATGTGAACAAAATCTAAAAAGATCGATTGTCATTAATCATGCTTTCAAAACAAAGTTAATTTAGACTAATCACAGATTAAGAGTCAAGATTTCGCATTTCGGGATTTCAGGGATTGAGTTGACAAGAGGTATGTTATCACTGAATCCCGATTTTTGAAATCGTGAAATCACGACAAGATTAAATTAGGACTTAAATTTGTTTTAGCAAAATAATTGATCGGTATTAAGTGCTTCGGGATTTAAGGCATCATGTTGACAGAAAGTATGTCATCGATGAATCCCGATTTCCGAAATTGCCAAATGATTAACTTAAGCCTTAAATTTCAATATTAACGAATTAATTAATCAGGATTAAGGACTAACCTCCAAACAAAATTAATTTAGATTAACATAGATTTTGAGTCAAGATTTCGCGTTTCGAGATTTCGGGGATTGAGTTGACAAGAGGTATGTTATCGCTGCATCCTGATTTCCAAAATAGCGATACGACTAATTTACTTTTAATAGTTATTTACTTCAACTTTTCAGGAAATCGGGGATCGGGATTTCGCGATTCGATATGTATTAAAACCTATGTTCTTAATAAACCCCGAGTCCCAAAAATCCCTTTTTTATTAGTCTGAATTTTTTGCTTTTTATAATTATTAGAAGTTAAATCTGTCGGGGTTTCGGTATCGGCCCTTTGGAAATGAAAGTGAGGGTTATACTTCTTGAAAATCCAAAACCAGAAAAAGGAAGGCTTTAGTCTTCAGATTAAAAAATTTAAAATATGTTTCAACACCCTCCACAGGTTTCATCCCTTAATGAAGTTCAGCGCGGACCGCCACTTCATTTATATCATAGCACGAACAGATGTCCATAAGCAATAGTTTCAGTCATATTACAAGCTTACGGAGGAAGACTTAGAGAAAATCACCAAGGAATGGTCGGCGGACCTCCTTATCTCAGCCAACCCTGCAGAGTTTGTTGATTAAGGTTGGTTGTCATTGATGTCAACCCTTGAAGAAAGACCCGTAGCACAAAGGTTTGGGTAATGGACCCAATAGTGTTTGATGTAAATATGAATCATTATTTTTTTTTCATGGTTGATCAAAAGCAAATATGGAT